>OX465101.1:11129870-11199870 GCA_949987565.1 Luidia sarsii | reverse complement strand
ATGAAAATTGTTCGGTATATCGGCGTTTGTTACAGCGACGTTCCGCTGTACTCTAAACCCGAAATGGCAGAGGAACGTAGGAAGACACAGGAAGGGTCTCCAACACACTCACGTCTATCTTGCCCTTGTAGACGGAATCATCCAGGTACTCCTCACAGAGCACACTGATGGGATACCTCTGACTGACCAACGGCATCTTCTCTTTGATCTGCGGCGGTGATGGGGGGAGGGAGAGAGGGGGAGGGAGGAGGGTGCAAAGGAGCCATCACAGAGACATAAGGCAGCTCTTTCAACCAATGCAAGTTCATAATGTGCTGTCTGTGTTTCAGTCTTGGTCTGTGAGCTGCATTGTTGTGATTGAGTGTGTTTTGCTGCCAGGTTCATGCAGCTCTTTCAACCAATGCAAGTTCATAATGTACTCTTTGTGTTTCAGTCTTGGTCTGTGTGCAGCATTGTTGTGATTGATTGTGTTTTGCTGCCAGGTCAATGCAGCTCTTTCAACCAATGCAAGTTCATGTGCTGTCTGTGTTTCAGTCTTGGTCTGTGTGCTGCATTGTTGTGATTGATTGTGTTTTGCTGCCAGGTTCATGCAGCTCTTTCAACCAATGCAAGTTCATGTGCTGTCTGTGTTTCAGTCTTAGTCTGTATGCTGCATTGTTGTGATTGACTGTTTTTCGCTGTCAGGTCAATGCAGCTCTTTCAACCAATGCAAGTTCATGGGCTGTCTGTGTTTCAGTCTTAGTCTGTGTGCTGCATTGTTGTGACCGATTGTGGTTGGATTATCTGCTGCTTGCATGATTGTTTTCTGTTTGTCTGTCAGTTTGCCGTTTGTCTGTTTGTTAGATTGTGTACTTATCATTTTTGTTATAGTGTAAGTTGGTTCTATGATACGTAAAGATATGACCTTCGACATTCATTTAAAAAAATGAGTATTTCATCATTTTTGTTTTTCATTCAAAGCTGACAATGTAAGCATCATTCCCTGAAAGATTTCGGATGGCCGCTCTCATGGTTTTTTGTAACACTCATTAGTAATGTGGGCTGACTAAAGAACCACTGTAACCACTGACACTGTACTCAGCACACTGCTTTCTGTCCTCTGGCAGTCAGCCAATCACCTAGGGTTGGTGTTATCAAACTCATCAATCTTACGGCCAATCACACAATGATAAGGGATTAACAGAACCCATAACCCCACCCTTACTACAACTTACAATGGGTTATCCATCGTAAGTTGAGTTACAGTGCACTGTAAGGCTCTGTGAAATCCATCCCTGGTCTGGTTGACGGTCTCAGATATCTCAATAAGTGCTCATCGAACCCACTGGATGACATGGTTCCGGATACCAGACTGAGCCAAGCAGGGGCTTTGTGCATGGATTACAGTTGTTTACTTACCTTACTGCAAGCCCCCAAGGAGTTTGGCTAGACCCTGTTCCAGCATGTCTGTGGGATTCCTTCTCATATTTGCGCAGAGAATTGTCATCATTGACCATTTCAGTTAGACCAGGAGTTTTAATGAACAGTGCCACACACTGTACATGTACGTGTACGTGCATACTGAAAATGCACTCACTTAGTGGATGGAATTTTAAGTTTCTAAATTCTAACCATCACCAGTTATTTCCTATCTTCAATTCAACAAGGGTTTGTCGTAACACTGCTTAGTGCTTTGCCCGATTGCCTGCTGAAAAAAAGACTTTAGCAGTTCATTACAATTGGAAAACTGACTGGGAAATTGAAAAAAAAAAAATTCCAAATAGCAAAGGTGTAGCACTGGTTCATACACACTGTAAACCTAAGACCTGGGACCAATTTCATAGAGCATCAAAATTAATTAAGCACAAATCAGGATTCATCTTGGAACAGCCTGCCAACCCAAACCTCACTTTTGGGTCATGCTTAGCAAAGAAAAGTGGAATACAAATCAAACCCAACTGACACTGAATGACAATGCAGTTTGTAATCCTGTTTACGCACGGATAACTTTGTCCCGCTTAGCGTATTTTCAAGCTTAAAGGCCCAATACAACATTGGGAAGATCGGAAAACACTGATGTCCACAGATTTCCTTCTAACACAGTTTGTAGATGGTCATGATAGAATCCTCATGTTGAAATGTTATGGTACTTTTTGAGAAATCTTAAAAAAATAATAGTTAATTACTTGTGAGTAATAAACTACTCCTTACACTACAGAACAGTGCTTGAACCGTGACGCTTTTTTGCATTCTTCTACTTTCTCAGATTACCATTTGAGCTAAAACCTTTGCAGTTTTTTTGGGGGGTTTTACACACAAACTGCACATGGCAATCTTTTGACCTTTCCCAATGTAATGTTGGGCCTTTAAGTGGCTCTATGATATTGGGTCCTGGGTTAGAGTTCAAGTCTAATCAATGTGGATAGCCGCACAAGTACTTGGGTATCTAACTGAGTGGTGAGTATCTTGTGAGTTCCGAGTGCCGAGTTCTGAGTACTGACCTCATCTTTGATGCGTTCTTGTTGAGCTATGATGGCCTCATCGCGAGCCATACCTACGGGCAAAAACCAGAGCGGGGCCATCCTTAAAGCGAGAAGACATTTTTGAACGATGGACTTAAATGAACACGCTCAAACAAATTCCAAAGCTTGTCACACCAAGGACAGACAGGGAACAAGGCAGCCAGTTTATGCCAACTTCTCATGATATGTAAATAAATCAGACCTTAACCCATATCTTCCGAGTAATGGGATTTGCCGTCAGACGCAGTAAAGCTACAAACGTGACAATCCGTGCATCCGTGGTCTATTTTTGAATTAGGTTTGTGAAAATGATGGTATTATCCCATTCACTGTTCTGTTGATATGGTTTATATGATATTTGAGAATTTGTTGTATCATAAGAAAGTAAATTTCACCCACCATGCAAAGCCTTTAAAAGTCTTATTTGATAATGATACTGTTTGTCTAGTTATTCCCTTGTTTTGGGGGTGTTTTTTGGGTACAATTTTGATGTTTTGATCGTTGATGATCAAAACATCAAAATTATCATAAAAGGAGTAAAACAGCAACTTTACACTTACAGTACTGTAGCTAGCCAACTGTCTGCCAAATGTACCAGGAGTTTCCAGAACATTCTCCCTTTCTATAGTGCCTACTGGCCTAGCTGCAGAATTGTAGCTCTTTTTCTACTTATTGTAACAATTTTTTATTTTGAAAAAATGGCAAAGAAAAATTGGACCAGGACAAGTTAGTTGCGGTAACCGTCTCAAACCCTCGGGAGGATGAGGGTTACGGTTACCGCAACTAGACCGGGACATGAACCCGAGACCTCTGGTTTTGTGTACCAGCGGTCTTAGTCTAGAATTACCAAAGTTAGACCCTCGACATTTTCAAGATTTGCATTGAGATTATTTAAGACAGTGAGCATTTGGCAAAATTTTTGCCAAGTCCATATCATAATAAACTTTTTCGATGTTTGCAAAACATAACGGGTATAGATGACAAACTCGCCATATTTTTATCGCACAACTCTCTAAGGCAAAGCACTCATGTTCATGAATTGTTTATTTGTTTTCTCCAAAACTCAGATGGAGTTCAGAAATGAAACCCACACAGAGTTTTTGTTTAGATACCAGCCACAAAATCAATTTTTTGTAGGAACGTTGAGTGGGTAGTTTCGGAGAAATCAGTGGAGAATGAAGAATCCCTTGGTAACTGGATGGCAAACTCAGTGCATGCTTGAAGCTAGCGACGCGTGGCAATCAGTGCATGCTTGAAGCTAGCGACGCGTGGCAATCAGTGCATGCTTGAAGCTAGTGACGCGTGGCAATCAGTGCATGCTTGAAGCTAGCGACGCGTGGCAATCAGTGCATGCTTGAAGCTAGCGACGCGTGGCAATCAGTGCATGCTTGAAGCTAGCGACGCGTGGCAATCAGTGCATGCTTGAAGCTAGCGACGCGTGGCAATCAGTGCATGCTTGAAGCTAGCGACGCGTGGCAATCAGTGCATGCTTGAAGCTAGCGACGCGTGGCAATCAGTGCATGCTTGAAGCTAGCGACGTGTGGCAATCAGTGCATGCTTGAAGCTAGCGACGCGTGGCAATCAGTGCATGCTTGAAGCTAGCGAGGCGTGGCAATCAGTGTATGCTTGAAGCTAGCGACGCGTGGCAATCAGTGCATGCTTGAAGCTAGCGACGCGTGGCAATCAGTGCATGCTTGAAGCTTGCGACGCGTGGCAATCAGTGTATGCTTGAAGCTAGCGACGCGTGGCAATTAGTGCATGCTTGAAGCTAGCGACGCTCGGCAATCAGTGCATGCTTGAAGCTAGCGACGCGTGGCAATCAGTGCATGCTTGAAGCTAGCGACGCGTGGCACAATCAGTGCATGCTTGAAGCTAGCGACGCGTGGCAATCAGTGCATGCTTGAAGCTAGCGACGCGTGGCAATCAGTGCATGCTTGAAGCTAGAGCGACGCGTGGCAATCACTGCAACACCAGGCTCCATGGATGCGCCGAGTTTGCCATCCAGTCACCAAGGGAATCTCCACTGATTTCTCTGAAACTTCCAACCGAACGTTCCGACAAAAAATATATTTCGTGACTGGTAAGTGGTATGTAGATCAGATGAGGACTCAGTGTGAGTTTCATTTCACTCCAAACATCTGAGTTTTGGAGAAATAAATAAACAATTCACGAACTTATGTGCTCCGCCATAGAGTTGTGCGATAAAACTACGTACAGCGATTTTGTCATCTACTAGTATAGACCTACCAATGATGCGTTGCGAACTTCAAAAAGGCTTAGGATAGGCCTAGTCCGAGTAACTTGGACCCGACAAGTCACCTTTTTTTGATCGAATTTTGAAATTTTGTGATTCACCCGAATCTCAACATTTCAAAATTCGATAAAAAAGGGTGACTTGTCGGTCCAAGTTACTCGGACTAGGATAGGCCTAAATCTTAATATATTATTACTAGGCCTAATCTGTGATTGGTTTTTACAATGTTCATTCATCATTGTGGTAATTGGTTATTCTAATACTGAAATACTTAAAAACTTTTTGAGAATTTCTGCATGTAGATCACTAGATGCCAAGAACTGGCCTGAGATAATCATATACAATGTAGTTTCAAGTTTGTTCAACCATGGAGGTAGGAAGAGACCATGGTTCACTGTTTTCTCCCCTATCTGTTACTCACAGTCACTGTTACCGAGTTAACAGATCAGAAAAGGATCTGGCTAAAGTTTTGGCTAAAGTTATGGCAACCAAGTCCTTCCAACTTGGTTTTTTTTTTCCTAGGACAAGAAGGAACAAATTGACCATTCTTTATTTCATTTCAACTTTTTTTTTGGGGGGGGGGGGGAGACAGGAGAAATGAATAATGGTCACGGGCAAGATAAGTAAACAGAAAATTGAGGTGATGACCCGTTTTCCTTTCTTAATCATCTCGTCTGCTCTGCGGAAAATACGATACCTGTGAGCTCCTCGATCTCGTGGTCAGCATCGAAGAGGAAATCTGATTGTATCTGGCCCTCATCCATGACGAATTTGCCGGAGAAAACTTCAGGCAGCCTCTGGAGAGAAACACCGTCGTTGTTGACATCGACTGAACAATAACACGTACAAGTACAAGCTACCTACCGCATCAAGCATCAAGGCGATCGACCACTAAAATGAAACACCGCCCTCTTTTGACAACGTAACGGCGGGTGCAGAACACTAAATCCCACTAAACACTAAAATTCCCATTGCACACTTCCAAAACGGAAACCTCACATTCAAAGCCAATTATCCCACACCCAATGGTTTCTCAGATCTTGTCGCTATACTGAAAATTGTAGTTTCGACCTTCATCTCTCAGATTCTTTTCAATTTTTGTGCCCTTAGCCAATTAGATTTTTTGGTGATATACAAAAATGTTGCAAACTGCTTACTGACTAAAATTACCAAAATGTAAATCTTGTAAAAATTGTAAAAATTGTTTGCTAAATACTCCCAGAAAAAAACACCTCTATAACTGTGTAGCCATCCAAGCCGAATTTCTGCAAGGATTTTGAGATGGACCCCTCCACTTCTGCCATTATTGTCTACAGCCAAATGGGGCCACATTTAAAGCCATAATATGTGGTCCAAATTATACATCCCAAATTGAACTGTGAATCCCCAGGTTTTCTGAAGCTTCACTTATTCTACAATTTATCAGTTAATTAGCCTCCAAAGACCCCTTTTTAAAGGCCCTATACAACATTGGTAAAGGTCAAAAGATTGCCACAGTTTATCACTTGCGAGTAATAAACTATTTGTTGATGTTTGAGTGAAGATTTCTAGGGAAGTACATCATCCCAGACCGTAAGATTTCAACATGAGGATTCTTTCATGACCATCTACAAACTGTGTAAACTAGAAGGAAATCTGTGGACATTGATGTTTTCCGATCTTCCCAATTGGGCCTCTTTCCGTATGGCGCGCCGATACATCGGCTCAGTAAACCGACGGAAAGCCGATACATCGGCTCGCGTGTCCCATTGTTTCTAATATATTACCAAATTTATTCCGTACAGACATGCACATTAATTCCGTAGTGAGAAATGTTGTGGGGCAACACTTTATGATAATCAGCTCTGAGGAGCCATCTTCGATGGAATTGGGTGCTGCACCCATACAGGTCTGGAGCACAATAGTCATTATTAGTGTCAGAACAGGTAATCTTGGCTTCAATTCGTTCAAAATATTGGTCAATTTGGTTAAAAATGGCCCAAATGAAAAAATGTTAAAATATCCATTCATGGGGGCATTCAAATTCTAGGGAGCGAACACACTGACATTTTAAGTTTACTGACAATCAATTCAGATTATGTTTTAATCAAACATTTATAATGAATTACATTGAATCTTATGATGTACAAAACAATAAAGATTATACCATGGAGCTATAACTCTAGGTCAAAAGATTTTTACACAAAGGATGTATGGGGAAATTGCCATGTGGTAAGCACTATTTTAGTATTTCTCAACCTTTCCTTATTAATTTTTATTCCCTAATACAATTGTTTGCATGCCATTTTGTGAAATTCATTTTGGCTGGTAAATGTGTAATGAAATTTAGTTAAAAGGCGACGGAAATGCAATGACAAAATGTTTTTAGCAAAACAATACTATCTTGATTTATCTATTTCAGATAACTATAACAAGAACTAAATAAATATAAACATGAAAACCATACCCGATGTCAAATCTAAAAGGACATTTCAATTACTTTGAGAAAAATATGCTGCATAAATGAAAATGTCTGGACTTGAAACTTTGCCATTGAGAAAGGTCCTGCTAGGATCGAAACGTCAGGCCCATTAAATTTTGAGATTTGCATTTCGGTAATTTTAGTCAGAAAGCAGTTTGCAACATTTTTGAATATATCACTTTAGGACTGGAAACTTGTAAGATTTGTATATTTCAGGTTTTGGGAAAATATAAAAAGCAGCTCAAATGATTTTGTTGTTTGTAATGTAGTTTTCTTGAACTTGTTTGAAATTTGTGACCCAGCACAGCATAATGAGGAATAACCCCACTTTTGAGATTTTAAGAATTGTGAAGATACTTAAACTTCAGGAGTTGTTTACTCAAAAAGTGTTTTGGTGGGATATTCCTCATGTTGTTGTGCCGGGTCACATTTGTTTTCAAGCATATCTTGGACTTTCCATTAGTGAAAACTGAGAATGGTAATTAAAAAAGGAATTATTTCAGATGCATCAATAAAAGGAAAAATTATCTGCAATCTGTTTGTTTTTTCTTTCGAAAGTAACTTTTTATAAAATTCCAAATGCTCAGATTGTCAGATTTTTTAATCCTAGCACGACCTTTGGCAAAAGACAGACTCTGCCTTGGAGAAGGTTCCTGTAAGTATGCAATGCCAGGCCGCTAACTTTTTGGGATTTTTTCGGTTCTTTTCAGGGATCATCATATTCAGTACTATCATCAACACTAAATAGGGATTAGAAAAAAACGAGACTAATATATAAAGAAATGTAATGAGGCACTTAGTACACACAGAATATAAGGCAGGTAGCCTGGTAGTGTCAAACACTATCATGGGCATAAAATATTCTTTACAATACATCCCCCCCCCCAAAAAAAAAATAATAATAAAAAAATAAAAAAATATAATAATAATAATAAAAATATATAAAAAAAAAACAATACAAAAAATAAACAAATATTACACGATAGAATAGTCATAACATGCATGCACAAATTACTATACTTTCATAATAGTCTGAAGCTATTTTGACTGATTTGGTTATGAGTTTTTCCCAGATGAGTAATATAAAGCTCTACATGGAATGTTATATCTGATCAAGGGAACCAAGGTGTTGCATTCCCATATGATGGGCTCCCTTTATAGTACAGAGGTTGTACCATTCTAAGTCTTACATTGAGTACATCAGTAATGCATGCTATTTTACACTGTTGCATAAGACACTACAGTTACATATCTATATTCTATGGAACATTTGAATGTTTGATTTCAGAGAGAGAGAGGGAGAGGGAGGAGAGGAGAGAGAGAGAAGGAGAGAGAGAAGGAGAGAGAGAAGGAGAGAGAGAGGGAAAGGGGGAGGGGAAAAGAGAGAGAGAGAGAGGAGAGAGAGAGGGAGAGGGAGAGGGGGAAGAGGGAGAGAGAGGGGAGAGAAAGGGAGAGAGAGGGGGAGAGGTAGGGAGAGGGAGAGAGGGGCAGGGTTTTCACTTTTGGGGGGAATTACAGGAAGCCAACCGAAACACTACTCAAAGAAACAACATAATGTGACCGTATTGCAGCACCTCTAGTCTTAACGTCTCATGGTACGGTACAATTATTCCTTGGGTAGAAAATTAAGCCACATCTTATTTGCTATTGGTTATGGCTGGCAATAACACACAGGTCTATGGGAACTGGCTGCAGCTGCGCCTTCCACAGACTTGTGTGTACTTTGATGCCATAGCCACTAGCCAGTGACTTTGGACATGTCTTTGGGTTTCCTCAGTAGGAACCCATATCACATTAGACTGGTTCCCTGATTCATCCAGGAATCCATACACTCATGCAAAAAAAAAAAAAAATCCACACTATCCAAATCAAACATGACTTCAGCAATTATAAATATACAAATTTCAAAATTGAATTTTTTTTTAAATCAATAAAAAAATAAGGAAATTTTTCATCGTAACTGCATTGTACACACAGTCCTGCCTTTTCCCTTGACATATTAATTCATTTTGTTTCTGTAGTCTGACACTCATTAAAAAAAACCAGACCAAATACACTACATTGCTGATGTGAAGTATTTACATATCTGCACTGATACTCAGAACAAGTCAAATATTGTAAACGAAAGTAAAAAAAAAAAAAAATGGCTGAAAAATGGAAAATCCCAACTCGCACATCTGCACTACAAAGCATTGGACTTAAAATGGGAAATGTTTACAATGTCTGGGTAATGGGCCACATTGTGGCATATTATTTCTGTATGTGTTATTAATTGAGATTTAGCCTGCTCGACGTGATAAACACCGAGTGCTCAGTGCTTTGCCCGATGCCTGATGAAAACAATTCAGGCAGCTCAGGTGGGATGTGAACCCGCAACTCCTGCTTTCTAGTACAGACGTCTTAACTACATGACCACCGAGCTGGTCGAGGTCGTGTGGTGGATTTGAATAATGTATAGAGGCTGGCACCGCGCTGCATCAGCCATCAGGCAAGCACTGAGCAATCACTGGTTATCACGTCGAGCAGGGCAAACCTCAATGAATTACAGTCTCCTCGAAGCAAACATCATGTTATATCTGTAGGTGTTCTTGTACTACAATACAGTAACACTACAAACAATTTCATTTGAACCAGTCTTTTAATTACTTATACACAATTCATTGATTTGTAGAGTGTATTGCAAAGTTTTCAAGTAAGCATGACAATACAAAATGAGACAGATTTGGTACACATTTGGTCATTTCTAAAACAGAATCAGTTACATATTCACAATGAACACCAACAAGCACAATGACGCCTGAAAACTTGAAAAGATGACTTATCTTGCACACTAGACACGGCTGCCTCGTAGACAATCAACTTCAGAATCAGGTGTGTAAAACCTAGGGGTTGGTTTTCTAGAAAATGTGGGAGGGGAAGGAGGGGAAGGAGGGGAAGGAGGGGAAGGAGGGGAAGGAGGGGAAGGAAGAGGGAGCAGGGGGAGGGGAAGGCGAAGGGAAGGAGGAGCCCACTGGCTATCACAGGTCAGTTCCCAGGCTGGGATTGGCGGCCGTGTAGGGCATGGTGGTCTCGGCGTACACCCTCTGTGCTTGCTTCAGGGCAATACTCTCCCGATGCAACTCCTTCTCCTCTTGCTCCTGGTCCAAATTCTTCCTCTCCTACCAAATGCACCCAATGAATAGAGATAAGAATTGCAGGTTTGCATGGTGGACATACCAAGTAGGAGGTCTGTGGTGACATGGTGTCACCACAGTGTACATCATCTCTTAAGTCTTAACCCCTTCGAGCCGGGAAGCCGCTATGCATGCGTTGTGAGTTTCAAAATTTGGACGCCGCTATTGTCCAAACTGTAGACAAAGACTCTTTTCAGCCCCTTTTTTGACGCCAGATGCTGCATGAATTGCCAGATCAGCGGTATCATTGGCGCTATTGTGTGGCTTCATTGTGAACGATCGAGGGACTGCGCGCTACTACGGCAGACAGTGTGCTGGCCTGCCTCACACCCAATGCGGTCACCGGAGAGACTATGGAATGCGCCCACTGCCTTTACCGCAAATTGCATGCTTTGTTGAGGCCGTCCAGCTGGATCCTTTGTACGCTGCAGTGCAGGAATGTTTGCGGTCAAAGGGTAGCAGCACACACAGTTCTTGGAGTCATGTCGCACAGCTGATGCTCCATTGGACTACACACAAAAGGCCAATCTTTGAGGGCTGATAATCCCTTGACAAAAGCCACGCAGACTTCCCATTGTGCCACATTTTGATTTACTGATACAAATAGTGCACTCTTATTGATTTATTTTGCAGGTTTATCGTTCTCTTATTGTTTAGCGAGCTTTGAAATGGCACTGAACCGGCCATTGGCACTAAAATAATCCCGCCGTCAAGGAGTTAAGAGACAGTCTCCCAGTGACAGGCAGAGTACACACTACCCGAAACGTTGAGGTACCGGCTCTTTTCAGACCCATACTCCTTCTCGTAAGAAGAGATGATGTACTTGGTGTTACCGCAAACCCTCCACTCAATGAATAGAGCTTGCCATTAACCATTGGCCAAATAGGCCACCAGGGTATTGTTTTCCAGTGGCCAATAATGGAGTATTTGGTGGCACAGTCAACTATCTCTGAGGGCGCCAGTCAGAAGTAATTTAACCATTAACAGTCGTATAACAGTCGTATATCCAGGGATCACGGCCCCCATTTTCATTCAGATTCAAACAAATATCACTATTTTAGTTTTTGCACTTCCTTTAATTGAAAGACGAGGAAGACCAGAGTCTGGGATTTTATCAAGGCATTATCGATCTTCAATTTCACACTGTTAGGGACACTTGATCTCTGGTCTGGCCCGATAGCTTACCTCTTCGTCCAGTCTGTTATATTCATTGATGGCGTACTGGTACTTGGGCGAGGTGATCCCCAGGAAATAGGCCAACCTCTCACCGAGAAAGTCACAGGCTGTAACAAAGTCGGTGAATTAAAATGGAAAACACTTCAGTCAGTTCGGAGGTCTGCACTTTCCTCCGTTGATGGTGGAGATTTCCTTTCCCTTTCGTCAACTGTTGAGAAATGTCACTACACAAGGCCATAGAGGCAGCACAATGTCACCCAAGTGGGAGAGACAAAGGGCAGGAGTTCGTACTCAGCTTCACTTTGCATTGGCTTCGGTCCTGACTCAGGGAGGAGCATGAGCCAATCGAGGACTCCACCATTCAAAAGCCGTGTTCGCACTCGACTTTTTTACTTTTACCAAGACCACGGGTAATATTCTAAAGGGTAAATCTTACCGGTGTCCGAACGTTGATTATCGACATGGGTAGATATCCGGAACAATGGGTAAAACTTAACCAACTGACTAAATACAAAGCACGAGGGCGCTATCCCAGCGGCCTCTGACCAGATGTTCATAGGAGATTATGACCGACGCGACCCAGGTTATAAAGAACTTGGTGTCAGACAAGACGAACACAACTTTTCTTTCTCCACTATTACTCCCGCTGTTGGGAGATGTACTACTACTAGAACTTCCAAGTTCCTGAATATTTCTAAAAGTTCTGTCATTTCATTTGTATGGATTTAATGAATAATTAACAAATGTCAAAGTTTTGTTATGGTGGGAGAAAAAAAACAAGCGTCGTTGTACCATGCACACACACACGCGCGCGAGTTGTTGGCACAACCCAAGTTACATCGCGTTGCAAATAAACGTGATTATTTGAAAAAAAAAGTCTCACTCAGTCTGAATCACGATTCAAATCCCAGTAATGATTGCGTTTATTGTGCCCACACAGGAAACAAAGAAAATGGCGTTTAAATCATGATTCAAATCGCAATCCAAACAAATAATTTGGTGTAGTGGAAACTGCAAACGGCCTTTCAGTGGCCTATTCATTAACATGAAGCAGTTCTTGGACATACATACCACTTAATGTCTTGGTGGCTGCTGCCACTGTGTAATACCACAGAAACGGAACCCACGTCAGAGTTTTCTGAGGATTAATGGATGACGCAAAAATTGTAGGGTTTATAGGGACAAAAAGCAACTCAGGAAAACACACACCAGAATAATAAGCAAGAAGAAAAGCAGAGTGTTACTTTGCTCAGTTTGCTGATATCACCAAGTGCAAATAACATTTTCGTACCTATTACATGTTTCTTAAAATGGGTGAATTTTGCAAACTTCAAACAATTTGCATGGAGAGAAACTTGCCAAACTTCCAACTTACATGTACATATATATGCTTCACCACAGTTTAGTCTATCACAAGCCCAAAGTACTGTAAACATCAATGCCATATTATCTAGTCTTAATGCCGAAACATCCTAACCTATTGAAAGTTCTGCCCCCTTAGAATAATCAAAACAATCCTTAGAACTTCTCAGAGCCACACTCACTCAGAGTGAGCGGCTCTTCTAAGAGCCACATCCACTCAGAGTGAGCGGCTCTCCTCAGAGCCACACTCACTCAGAGTGAGCGGCTCTCCTCAGAGCCACACTCACTCAGAGTGAGCGGCTCTCCTCAGAGCCACACTCACTCAGAGTGAGCGGCTCTCCTCAGAGCCACACTCACTCAGAGTGAGCGGCTCTTCTCAGAGCCACACTCACTCAGAGTGAGCGGCTCTTCTCAGAGCCACACTCACTCAGAGTGAGCAGCTCTTCTCAGAGCCACACTCACTCAGAGTGAGCGGCTCTCCTCAGAGCCACACTCACTCAGAGTGAGCGGCTCTTCTCAGAGCCACACTCACTCAGAGTGAGCGGCTCTTCTCAGAGCCACACTCACTCAGAGTGAGCGGCTCTTCTCAGAGCCACACTCATTCTCGAGAAGAAACGACTCACATATTGTAGTGTCACCGCAAACTTTCCACATCGCAAACTCAATGTACAATGCGAAACCGTAACTCACGGGGTCCACGACTTCTGTCGGAGCTTGCTTGCCTCCGTCCTCTTCGTCGGAGCTGAACTCCTCCATGACCCCATCGCTGAAGTGGATCACACGCTTAGGTTTCTTGATGCCCACAGTTACGTTGGCGGGGGATGTCACCGGCTCATCGGTCTTTGCCTACCGACATGAAACATACACAGCACCCTCTGATTAATCCGGAATTATCTTTTCATCACTGCATCAGCATGTATGAAGCTAAACCAGTGTGGTTAGTCTTCAAAAGTGCATTTAAGGAAAGTGAAAAATTGGCAAAGAAAACTTTGACCAGAGAGCGAGAACTCTGGATTAACGTGTCAGTGGTCTTCCATCTGAGCTATCCAGCTCTTAGATGGTAGCCTCCCTGGTAGCTCGGGGATCACACAAAAAATTGGATGCAGGTTTTTAAAATTCATATCAAACAAACAAAGGAAAGTATTACTCCGGGGAGAACTTTTGAACAAACTGAAATATTGCCAATAGTGTTGAAAAAATAGGCAAGCTATATTCATCCGGCAATGGCATTCTTCCCGCAAACGCTATTCGGCCGGTTCCTTAGTCTGATTGTTATTACATTATATGTGTGCATATATTCATGTTTGTTCTATACTTTGACGTTGGCCAATCAGAGTAAAGAGTGTTCATGAATATGCATAACATCAGCAGGAACGACCACCAGGAAGAAGGCTGTAGTGTTGTTGGGTGAATGTATGTACACTTCCTAAATCGCATCAGTGTCAGTCACTCAGTGTCACTCCACATCAAGCAGTGAAAAAAGTAAGTTAAGTATGGGCGCTGTTCTACTTTTAGTGTTTATGCTGCCTACAAATTAGGTAAAATTAAAACGCAGTGGCTGTTGTTACGGCAGTCGTCCGTGTGGTTCCCTGACTTCACAGTATTTGCCAGGATGTTTAGCTCTTGGAACCAGACTATCAGCTAATAGACTGGTTCAACCAGCCTGCAATGCTGACGAAATACAATCAAGTCAGGGAACCACACGGACGACTGCCGTAACAACAGCCACTGCGAAATTCAAAACAATAAATGACAAACACAATTAATTACAAATACATTCAATTTCATTCCGTGTACCGTTTCTTGCTGATTTAGAAGAATATTTGCAGTGGAACTGGCCGTCGGTTCCATAGTTGCAAACACCTAACGGCGGTTTAGGTTCCTTGGAAACTTGGCGAGAAAACAAATTTACGTGCGTAAGTCAGAGCTCTGTGAACGACTGAAATCAGCACCGATAAGGCGATACTATATTATTATGATTCAT
Source organism: Luidia sarsii (assembly GCA_949987565.1). Lineage (NCBI taxonomy): Eukaryota > Metazoa > Echinodermata > Asteroidea > Paxillosida > Luidiidae > Luidia > Luidia sarsii. The sequence goes on along the minus strand of OX465101.1, from coordinate 11,184,959 downwards.
CGCATAACATTTTCAGAAAAGTCCCACATTGTTGCTGCATGGTGTCATGTGTGTTTGAATTTATGCGTCCATACGTGTGAATAAAATCCCACACGTTTCAATGGGCGATTTTTGTTGCCCACAGAGCTAACTGGTTCCCTGCAAAATGAACGCAACGCTCTAAGACTGTCATACTGCAACCAGCGAAAGATTGTAGCCTCACGCACAAGTCGTTGTTTTCTGGTCACGCTCGTATGCATTTATTCCCTATGCTTTTCATCTGGGCGGAGCTACATATTCTACGAGGTCGTCTCTGAATTTGAGTTAGCATTCAGCCATCATGTCAGGCTCACACAGTGACCGTAGCAATTACCAAGAGCAAGACAAGTTGAAGAATCAACGGGAGAATTATGGTAGTGACTGGCATGAATTCAGCCTGAGAGTCGCGTCGCTTCAACGAGCCTACAACGACAGACTTAAAAGCTTTACCACGTCTGAAAAGACACCGTAGAAGTGTCCCTGCCGCGTCCCCAGTCTGTGACAGTCATTACGACAATTGCTTTGCCACTGATGTCAGTACTATAGTACTCGAAGAGCTGACGTCAAAGTAACCAAATTCATTGGAGAAGCAGCTGGTTCGTTCGTTCACGCAGGCTTCATACATTATTTTGAAGCCATCGATCCCACGCAGGCTTCTTACATTTGAAGCCATCGATCCCACACAGGCTTCATACGCTTGAAGCCATCAATCCCACACAGGCTTCATACGTTTGAAGCCATCGATCCCCGCCAGGCTTCATACGTTTGAAGCCATCGATCCCAAAAAGGCTTCATACATTTGAAGCCATCGATCCTACGCAGGCTTCATATGTTTGAAGCCATCGATCCCACGTAGGCTTCATACATTTGAAGCCATCGATCCCGGCACAGGCTTCTTACATTTAAAGCCATCGATCCCACGCAGGCTTCATATGTTTGAAGCCATCGATCCCACACATCAGGCTTTATACGTTTGAAGCCATCGATCCCACGCAGGCTTCATACGTTATAAAGCCATCGATCCCACACAGGCTTCATATACGTTTAAAGCCATCGATCCCACACAGCGGCTTAATAATCATACTTTTGAAGCCATCGATCCCACGCAGGCTTCATACCTTTGAAGCCATCGATCCCACACAGGCTTCATATGTTTGAAGCCATCGATCCCACGCAGGCTTCATACCTTTGAAGCCATCGATCCCACACAGGCTTTGTACCTTTGAAGCCATCGATCCCACACAGGCTTTGTACCTTTGAAGCCATCGATCCCACGCAGGCTTCATACCTTTGAAGCCATCGATCCCACGCAGGCTTCATACATTTGAAGCCATCGATCCCACGCAGGCTTCATACATTTGAAGCCATCGATCCCACGCAGGCTTCATACCTTTGAAGCCATCGATCCCACACAGGCTTCATATGTTTGAAGCCATCGATCCCACACAGGCTTCATAATTATACGGGCAGCTTTTGAGTCCTCCCCCAAACCGCCGTGATAATGTCAAGCCAACTCCGATCGGTTCCCACAGTCGCAAAGAATGAGAGACAGAAGCTGCACACTGAAAATGTCTTTTTTCAATCACCATGCACCGGCCGCTCATCATAATTATGCTTTTAAATGTTCTGCGGTGTTAAACCTATTCGCTTGTATACACGCTCAGGTTACTTTACGATAGTGGTGCTCTGAACACGAGAATTTCACAACCCGCATAAAAAACAATTTTTTTTCTTTCAGGAAATCATCCATGCACACTGTACAGAATGTCTTGTTATAATGGCACTGCAACCGGGAACAATGCCCGTTGCGCTATCAAAACAATCAAACCAATCGAAACATTACACGGATCAAAAAATAATTCGTGCAAATTCCCATAGCAGTGCTGTGATTTAAAATGAAAAAAAAGAGAGAGATGATCATGAGGACGTCGGGGTTCAAGTTGTCGACCTCCTCGTGGTGAACCCTGGTAACTGATTCGTCAGGCGAACGACAACAACTAGAGACAGCAGCAGCAACTACAGCTACAGCCTAAACGTCCATCTCACTGCACCAGTCACACATCCACAGAATGCAACCTGGTGCCAACCCAGAACACGTGCCCTTTTCAGGGCAGGCGTCGGAAGATGTCATAAGGGACGGCATCACTGTGCTTCATCTAAATGTGGAAGGCCTCACCAAGGCCAAGACATCGATCATCGAGCATCTAATACAAGCCCATAATCCTACCGCCATCCTCCTTCAAGAAACCCACACGAGTGAAAGCTCCCGTCTCAAAATTCCTGGCTTCACCTTGGCCGCCTTTACAGAGAGTGACATCCATGGGATAGCCACCTTCGTTAGGAGCTCTGCAAGGTGGACAGCGATTGCTACCTCCCCTCAAAACTCCGCAGTGGAATGGACAGCTACCAAAATCGAAGGCGTGTCCATCATCGACGTATACAAGCCCCCCACAACCCGGCTCCTCGTAGACACTATCCCTGCCTTAGACTCGCCCTGCATCTATGCTGGCGACTTCAACTGCCGCAGCACTACCTGGGGATACAGCTCAACAAACCCAGACGGAGGAGCACTCGAGTACTGGGCCTCAGTGTCCGGTGTCCAACTCCTGTTTGACCCCAAGCAACCAGACAGCTTCCACTCCGGTAGATGGAACACCACCTCAAACCCCGACCTTGCATTCGCAAAACTCAATGGCCCCTCGCCCCACCGCACTATTCTGGAACCTTTTCCCAGGTCCCAGCACAGGCCATCACTGATCACTCCAGTCAACCCAATTGAACCAATACCTACCAAACCTGTGAAGAGGTGGAACTTCCGCAAGGCAAGATGGAACCAGTTCACAAATCTAGTGGACTCGGGGATAGACAACCTCCCCCCCTCCATCCTCCTCCAACCCCGACCTCGCCTACTCAGCCTTCTGCAAACTCACCATCAGGGCAGCTAAGAAGGCCATCCCTCACGGCTTCCGCCGTCGGTATATCCCCACCTGGGATGAGGGGTGCGACAAACACTACAACGAATACTTGAATGCTGAACCCGGCGAAGAGGCAGCCTGAAAAGCATCAGACCTGACAGAATGCCTCGACAAAAAGCGTAGAGAGCGATGGGAGGAAACTGTCCAAGGAATCGACTTCACCCACTCTAGCAGAATGGCTTGGAAGACCTTCAATCACCTCACAGGCAGAAGCTCCAGACCAACACAATGCCCTGTATCAGCCAATTCAATTGCTGAACAACTTCTTGCCAACGGCCGATTCACGGATACTGCAAAAGACCACACCCGTTCCGTCAAGCAGGAAACCACAAACCTCTGGCAAGCCCCAGGAGCAGATGGCCACATGTCAACACCCTTCACATCCGAAGAGCTCTCCACCGCCATCGGACAACTGAAGAGTGGGAAAGCTCAGGGACCAGACAACATCCCACCAGAATTTCCTGCTTCACTGTGGCCAAAAATGCCAGAACTGGCTCAAGGAGTTTTACTCCTCCTGCCTCAACCGACCAGCAATACCCAAGATCTGGCGAAGGGCAACAATCATTGCCTTACCCAAACCCAACAAACCAACGGACACCCCCAAGAACTACCGCCCAATCTCACTTCTCTGTGTCCCATTGAAGGTCCTGGAGCGACTTCTTTTAGCCCGCCTGGACCCCACCATAGACCCCCATTGCAACTACCCGATCAACAAGCAGGATTCCGCCTCGGACGCAGCACCGTCCACCAGATCGTAAAGCTGACAAACGACATCGAAGACAGCATCGAAAAACGCCACACAGCAGGCGTTGTCCTGGTGGATCTCACTGCGGCTTATGACACCGTCTGGCACCATGAGGGCCTTACCTTGAAGCTCATCCGGGGTGTTCCAGACCGCCACCTAGTACGATTTATATGTACTGTCCTCTCCAACCGCAGCTTCATACTGAAGACAGGTGATGGTCAGTCCAGCCGCCCTCGGCGCCTCAAAAATGGAGTCCCTCAAGGATCAGTACTGGCTCCACTGCTCTTCAACTTATACATCAGCGATCTGCCCTACACAACATCAAGGCAGCACGGATACGCGGACGACCTGGCCCTCCTACACTCCAACAGTAACTGGACAACAGTAGAGGAGACCCTAACCTCAGACAAATAGCAGGGTACCAGGGAGACTGAAGCTTAGTGTCGCAAAAACATCATCCACAGCCTACCATCTCAACACCAAGGAGGCCCGCCGCCAACTCACAGTTAATGTCAATGGTCACCCCTGCCGCACAACCCAACCCCCACATACCTCGGAGTGAAACTGGACAGGCAGCTAACGTACAAACAACATCTTCAATCGTTGCGTGCCAAAGTCTCCTCCAGGAACAACCTCCTACGCCGACTAGCAAGCTCGTCTTGGGGAGCAAGTGCCTCTACCTTAAGAACCGGCGCCCTTGCCCTGGTATACAGCGCGGCAGAATACGCCTCCCCTGCATGGAGTCGCAGTGCGCATGCCAAGAAACTCGACACCACCCTCACCGAGACCATGAGGATTGTCACCAGCTGCTTGAAACCCACCCCAACGGAGTTCCTCCCGGTACTATATCTGGCATCGCACCAGCCGCTCTACGCAGGGAAAACCACACACACAGACTTGTGATGAGTAAGGCCTCGCAGGATCCAACACATCTCCTGCACAAACTCGTGGCGGACTCCCAAGACCCTGGTCGCCAGCGTCTACCTTCCCGGCGCCCGTTCTCCAGCCACCCAGCAATTTCTGGTGGACCCCCCTTCAACACACTTGAAGTATGGAGAACCAGCTGGCAGGAGACCCCCCGTCGACCCCCTCAACTCTCAGTCAACCCAAACAAGAGTTTACCACCGGGCGCTGACCTTCCTCGCAAGAACTGGTCAACACTAAACCGGCTACGGACGGGTGTGGGCCGTTTCAACGCCACCATGCACCGCTGGGGCCTGCGCCCATCAGCAGCCTGCCCATGCGGAGCCGAGGAACAGACCGCCCACCACATCATCCACGAGTGCCCAATGACCTTGACCTGAATGACCTGAGTCCCGACACAGAGAGCTCGCTGCAGCGGCTGAGCGACATTGCCTAGCTGCCTCACACGATTGCCCTGAGCCACTTTGAGAGATGGGGAAGTTGGATTGACATTTTGTCATCACCTATCAACTCCCTTCCCTTCATGCTACCCTCTCCTTCCCATCCTTTTCCAAATCATCAAAACTGTCCTCATAATAATAAGGAAATAAATTTAATTATCATAATAAATAATTAAAATTGAGAATAATTTTCTTAAAATGTGAAAAGAAGTTCATTTAACTGAAAGATATCTTTTAACTTTTTTGAATTTGGATCTTCAAGTAAACTATAGAGATGAAAATAATATGGTAGGGCGGTATCTATGAGTGACACACGCAGCATTTCTCATCCTTGTTAATTTCCACATCAGAAGATACATGTCGAGGCAGGATGTGATTGTTCGGCTTGGTCCAAGCTAATTGTAATTCAGCCATGGAAGCAGATTCTGTTTTCTTTGCCCTTTTGGTGGGGTTGTGTTAATTTTTTCATCTGGTTGATGTCTTCTTCTGTGACGTTTAAATAAACTCCACTATCCTCTTTCTCACTGCTTCTTCAGTTATGACCTTTCCCAATGTCACTCCAGAGACACATTTCCTCCTTCTTGGTACTTTCTCTAGCTGCCCTTTTTTTTAATTTTTTTTTTATAAAAGCCTATTAGGCCATGTTACTTTATGCCTTTAAATAAAAAAACAATAAAAAAACGCCCTATAGGAGCCTCCATAGTTTTTACCCAGAACGGACTGCCTCAAGTTGCGTGATAATTATATTTTTTTCTACGTATGTTGGGTTTTGTTATGATACACTCAGATTTTTTTTAGGACCAACAATAAAGAAAACTGGAGCTACGAAGCAACTGCCAATTTTGTACCTAGGAAAATAGACCCCAAAGGAGCATCTTTTTGAATCACACGAGTTTGGCCTACTGGAAGAGCCTTAACTTTCCACATTTTCGGAGACGGACAAAGATGGCGGTTTGCGGGAACGCGAATTCGACCACCGAATTCCATGATTTTTCCCTCTTTATGAAACTCGTAGGTGAGTAGCACATAGGTAATTGTAGGTTGTTTTTAACACCCAATCAGATAAGCCAACATTTTTCTCTGGGTTTCATTCCCCTTTAAGTTTCACACAATTTTCAGTGCACCACCCCAAGGCCTAACAGAAACAACTAAACCGTGACCGGCAAAGGCGCATGCGCGATAGGTCTTTTTCGCAAGAACACTCTAGTTCCGTATGTGCAGCTCTTCAACGTCAACAGGCTCTTCAACGTCAACATGCTCCCCTAGCTGCCTAAACAATATTGTCGGACAGTGCGGACCAAGCGCACTCGCTGTGCGGCACGGGTACTACCTGACCACAGTATTGGAGCACTAGGGAGCATGTTGACGTTGAAGAGCTTGTTGACGCTGAGGAGCTGCACATAGGTACGTACCTCCGTTGATCATTTTTTTTTTATTTGGGGCAATACGCTGCAGGCTTCCATGTACCAAACGGGTACACGGCTCGGCCCCAGGACACCCCTGCCAAATCCGTATAGCGAGAATAAAACAGTCCTGATGATAATGGCACAAAAGGCACATCGTATGCCGTAAATGCCAAATACCCCCCCCCCCTTCCCTACAACACACGCACACACACAGGTAAGGCACACCATAAAAATATGCCCAAAGTGCTAAAAAATACCATACAAGTCACAACACATGTACCAAACGGAGGCGCCTTCAATCCAGAAATGAAGGCTTCGCGTCTCATCACAGTGGAACCGGTGAGGTTTCTTTTCGCCGTGGGTCTTGGAATCCAGTCCAAGGCAACGGCGTCACTCGTTCAGCGGAAGGTTTGCCTGGCATCGGCGTTGAACGGCACCGCGTGCGGCCCGGACCACGGCCCGGCTCGTCACGCCCCGGACGGCGGGGCGGTCGGGGACGACGCGGTGATGACCTGGTGCTTCTACCTGGAGGCCTGCGCCTGCCTCCTGGGCGCCCTGGTCTCCGGCGTGTACGGCCCGGCCAGCGACAAGTTCGGCCGCCGGGGCTCGCTGATCCTGCCGCCGCTCGGCATGATCCTGGGCGCGGCCGGCTGTCTGGTGCAGGCCTACCACGCCCGCCTGCCCGTGCACTATCTCCTGGTCAGCTCGGCTCTGACGGGTCTGGGCGGCTACACCCAGCTGGTCTACATCGCCACCATGAGCTACGTATGCGACATCACGGACCACGGGGACAGGAGTCTCCGGCTCGGTCTGGTGGCGGCGTGCGGGCTCGTGGGAGCCTCCGTGGGTCTGCTTCTGGGCGCCGGACTCCTGTCCCTGCGCTCCGAGGCGCTCGTCTTTCTCGTCGCCATCCTCGTCCAGGCGGCCGTCATTCTCCTCGTCACCTTCCGCCTTGAGGAGTCTGTGCTCGTGAAGATTCCCTGGGAGGAGGAGGATGATGATGGAGGGGTGGACTGGCGGGCCGGCTGCACGCCCCGCAGAGTCTGCTCCGAGGTCACCCGGAGTCTGAAGAGGACCCTGATGGTGTACGCCACTTGGAGGACGGATAACAGGCGGCAGCTGCTTCTGATCAACCAAACGGTCGGCATTTTGTCTACCCTCGGCTCTTCAGGTGTGTGCACAAACATGTTGATTTTTCAAAATGTTAATCTTGCTTTTGAGGATTGTTCTAGTGTGTGTGTGGTGGGTGTGTGCCGGGTGACTTTTATACACCCAAAATAATGTTTGGCATTATTTTGACCAAAGTTGAAATAAAAATTGGTAACGTCAGTGAACATGACTGAGTTTTAACAAATAGGACAGATTTTAGTCTAATACCTACACCGTACTAAAAGGGTGAAATAAAATTAATCTACATTGGACAGCCTATAATCTATAGTTGCGAAGACAATAGCCATTGTCCAGCACGAGAATAGACTTACAAAATCCTGACTTTGTGACGCGTATGTCGGCTTGACGCTATGTCATTACGGGGCTTTGTACAGGGGAAGTTGTATGGGGCTGTAGTATCCTGTTCTGCCAACAGACTTGTTTTGTCTAGTGTGCAGCCCTGACCTTTGACCCGTTCAACTCTCTCCACACAAACAAACACATACCCGAGCTTTCGGCAGACATTGTTCCACTGACATACGTGCTTTTCACCTGCTGTGTATTGTAATTTGTAAGCATATAACGTAAATAAAGTGCTCTCCATAGCCCAGAACCAGAGTATGTCCAGGTAATCACAGTTCATTACAAACTGGCGACGAGGATAAACGATAACTATGGCTGCCTTGATTGGTAAAATCGAAGAATTCCACGAAGGGAAGGAGGAATGGTTGCAGTATGTCGAAAGACTCGAACATTATTTCGTCGCCAACGATGTCACAACTGCAGCCAAGAAACAAGCCGTGCTTCTGATGACTGTGATTGGGCCCGACGCCTACAAGTTGCTTCGCAATCTCGTGGCCCCCGCTAAACCTGGAGACAAATCCTATGATGAACTGGTCCAATGCATGAATCAACACCACAACCCAGTGCCGTCGGCCGGAGATCGTCCAACGATTCAAATTCGACAGCAGATATCGTGAAGAGGGTGAGTCGATCAGTAGCCCAATATATCGCTGCTCTGCGTTCTCTCGCAGAATTATGTAACTACGGAAACACACTGGACGACATGTTGCGCGATCGATTAGTTTGCGGTGTCCGAAATGACCGCATTCAACGTAGTCTGCTCGCTGAGAAGATTCTAACACTTGAGAAAGCATTGGCCACGGCTTTGAGCATGGAGAGAGCGGCCAAAAACGTGAAAGATCTGCAGGCCACGCAAACCAATATAGGGACCGAACATTGAACAAGCAGTCGCCGAGCCAAACGGTTGCACGAAAACCCCCGTTCAGTGCAAGATGAGATAACATAATTCGCGGAAGCCCTGTTATCGCTGTGGTAAAGACAACCATCATGCAGACAAGTGCAGGTTCAAGAACAATACTTGCTTCAACTGCCAGAAACGAGGTCATATTGCGAGTGTCTGTCGCAGTAGCAAAAGTTGCAAAACACCACATGTGAAGCAAATGAGCGCCACTGTAGACAGAGATGACACTGAAAGCGATGATAATGGGTCTGATGTTGACGTGAACACACCCGTTTACTTACTTTTCGGATGCTCCACTGACCGGCCGGGCGTAAAGGCAATCAAAGTCACCATGTCCGTGGATGATGGAGGTTGACACTGGAGCAGCACTTTCACTTGTGTCAGAACAGACATTCAAGTCACGCTGGCCAGACTCGAACTTGAAAAGGGTGAAACCTCAATCTCCGCACCTACACCGGGGAACCAGTCTCAATTCTCAGGAACTTTGAGGTGGAAGTTAACTACAACGCGCGAATGTTCAACCTTCCACTACTAGTTGTTAAAGGCAAAGGACCAAGCCGTATCGGACGTAACTGGGTTTAAGAAATTAAACTTGACTGGCAACAAATCAACGTGCTGCATACGACTACTAGTACTAGGCCTAATGCTGAGGAAGTACTCAAAACTCATTCAGCAGTATTCAAGGATGAGTTGGGTACCTAGTTAAAGGGAACTACCGCCAAGATCTACGTCGACCAGGATGTCCGCCCACGATTCTGCAAAGCACGCTTAGTACCCTACGCCATGCGCACATTGGTGGACAATGAACTTGACCGTCTGCAAGCTGCAGGGGTCATCGTGCCGGTTGATTTCTCTGAGTGGGCAGCACCCATAGTTCCAGTCCTCAAGCCAGACAAGTCTTCCGTGAGAATTTGTGCAGACTATAAGTTGACAGTGAATCAAGTCGCAAAGTTGGATAAATATCCGATACCCAAGATTACGGATTTGTTTGCATCTCTCGCGGGTGGAACTGTTCACCAAGCTTGATCTTTCTCAAGCATATCAGCAGCTGATTCTGGATGAGGAGTCGCGTACCTATGTGGTGATTAACACGTATCGCGGACTTTTTCGCTACACCTGCCTGCCTTCTGGTATTGCCTCTGCACTCAGCGATTTTCCAGCACACGATGGAGAACATTCTGCAAGGTATACCAAATGTGGCTGTATACTTGGATGACATCCTGATCGCAGGCACTAATGACCAGTCGCATCTTTCTACGCTGTCTACTGTGCTGGCTCGCTTGGAAAAAGCTGGTCTTCGTCTCAAGCTGAGCAAGTGCACATTCATGGCCCCTTCCGTCGTGTACTTGGGCCATACTATCGACGCTCAAGGTCTGCATCCAACTGCAGATAAAGTCAACGCTATCCGCAACGCTCCAGCGCCGACAAATGTGACTGAACTGAGAGCATACCTTGGATTGCTTACCTATTATGGTAAGTTCCTGCCTCAGCTTTCAACTACGCTGGCTACCTTGTATCGCCTTCTTCGCAAGGACACCCGATGGAGATGGGGTACTGAGGAACGGAAAGCCTTTAGTACCTCTAAGGATCTTCTGCTATCGTCGAACCTACTGGTTCACTTCGACCACAAGAAACCCGTCATTGTTTCATGTGACGCATCTCAATATGGGATCGGCGCAGTTCTTGCTCACAGGATGCCGGACGGTTCAGAGAAACCGGTCGGTTTTTCTTCACGCACACTGGCCCCTGCGGAAAAGAAATACTCCCAGATCGAAAAGGAGGGCCTCGCCTGCGTCTTTGGTGTAACTAAATTTCACAGTTACATCTACGGTCGTCATTTCACACTAGTGACTGACCACAAACCTCTTCTGAGTCTCTTCAATGAGGAACGGGTCGTACCGTCCCAAGCCTCAGCTCGCATTCAACGATGGGCACTTACCTTAGCGATGTATGAATACACGCTTGTCTTCAAGACGACGGCGGCTCATGGAAATGCTGACGCATTGAGTCGTCTGCCGCTACCTACCTTCCCAGCCAAAGTGCCAGTTACTGCTGAGACAATACTTCTCATGGAGAGTATCGCCGCTTCCCCTCTGTCCAGCTCGCACATTCGCAATTGGACCCGACGTGACCCCGTCCTATCTCAGATCCTCCGGTTTGTCGAGGGAGGGTGGCCTCCGCATGATAGGGTGGAGGAGGACTTGAAACCGTATACCACTCGCAGTACTGAGCTATCGGTACAAGACGGCTGCCTCATGTGGGGCAGTAGAGTGATCGTTCCGCAAAAGGGACGCAAACGCTAACTACAGTGTCTTCATGAAGCTTGTCATCCGGGGATCGCTAGAATGAAAAGCCTCGCTCGAGGATTCGCTTGGTGGCCGAAGATGGACTCTGACATTGAGATCGAAGTCAAAGGATGCCACAATTGCCAACAAAGCCAACCGATGCCACCAAAGAGTGAACTGCATCCTTGGAAATGGCCTGAACGCCCATGGTCGAGACTACACATCGACTATGCGGGCCCCTTCCTGGGCAAGATGTTTCTCATTGTCGTGGACTCGCATTCAAAGTGGATGGAAGTCTTCCCACTGAACAATGCCACAACACACGCGACCATAGAGAAGCTTAGGCAAGCTTTCGCCACTCATGGCTTGCCAGACAAGGTTGTGTCTGACAATGGTACACCATTCACAAGCTTAGAGTTTCGCGAATTTATGACCAAGAATGGAATCCTGCATATTCGCACTTCGCCATATCACCCAGCATCAAATGGATTAGCTGAGCTTGCAGTCCGTACCTTTAACTCATGCTATGAAGCGAATGGACATAGGAACAATTGAAACAAAGGTCGCCAGATTCCTGTTTCACTACAGGATTACTCCACACACTTCAACAGGTCTGTCTGTTGAAGTGTGTAAATATACCAATTACCGAAATAAATAATAAATCTTTAAAAAGATAGAGATTTCATTATAATAACGACTATTAAATATATATTTGAAATATAAATATATATAAAAAAGAGAAAGAAAGAAAAAGAAAGAAAAGAGATTTCATTATAATAACGACTATTAAATATATAGCCTATTTGAAATATAAATATATATAAAAAAAAAGAGAAAGAAAGAAGAAGAAAGAAAAGAAAGAAGAAAGAAGAGAAAGAAAGAGAAGTAAGGAAAAGGGAAAGGTAAAATAATAATATAAATAGAAATAAAAAGATAAATAAAAATACATATATAACAATAATACAATATATATATATATAGATACACAGACTCATAGACTGGATAGTGCAACTGCACACATCTGAGGCAGAATAATTCTCAGTGCAGTTGTTTGCAAGTCAGGGTAGTCCACCCCTGAACTTGAGGGTTTTCATGTTTGTTATTTGTTTGGTGTTCCGCAGTTTTGTTAAAGCATATTCGCATTACTATATTCATACTACAGTTAGTGATGAGTTCTCTAACAATCAGTTTTTTTTGCTGAGATTGTATTCTTCATGCATGACTTGCTTTGCATAACTTAAAGCTTAAGTTTGCAGGTTTCATTGTAGAGAGGAGTGTAGTATCCTGTTCTGCCAACAGACTTTTTTGTCTAGTGTGCAGCCCTGACTCCTTTGACCCGTTCAACTCTCTCTCCACACACACACACACACACACATACCCGAGCTTTCGGCAGACATTGTTCCACTGACATACGTGCTTTTCACGTGCTGTGTATTGTAGGCATGTAACGTAAATAAAGTGCTCTCCATAGCCCAGAACCAGAGTATGCCCAGGTAATCACATTTCATTACAGGGGCTTCGTACTATTCCTAAACATACGCCACACATAATACGCATAACAAAACATGATTTGGGGAAAACTAGGCCGATATCATTTCTTTTCGGCAAGTGGTTGTGCCTGACAATGGCTAGGCCTATTGTCTATATAACAAAAGGTGGGCTGTTGTAGATTGAGGGTTTTCCCCATCCTCTTACGGTGTAGGCCTAGGAATTAAACTAGTATAGTTCTAAAAAATATATATCACGAACTCCCAACATCGGTGCCCACCTCGCTAGCGCAATTGTTGCCGCTTATCTAGCAATGCCCCTGATGGTGACTGCCGAAAACAGCTCGGACCAGGTGTTTGTCATGCTAAATACGTGTATTGAGGTAGACCGTAGAGGGCTATGTCGTAATTTCGGACAATAAAGATTCGGAGGATCCGGTGGATGGCAATAAAGACCGGTGCTTCGAATTCCGTAATGAACTAATGAATAAATGTTACGGACTGGGGGTGTGGAAGGATTGTACAGACATCCCAGATCGCAAAGTTGCAGCCACAGCTTTGTCGACAATTAAAAAAAAAATAGATTTAGCCTTAAAGGGAGCTGGCCTAACATTTCGATCGCAGCAGGACCTTTCTGAAACGCAGAGGAAAGCAACGGAACATGCCGTTCTGTCTTTTTAAGCTTTGTATGTTCCACTCTGCCTTTAAGAAAAGCCATGCCAGGATCGAAACGTCAGGCCCTCGACATTTCTAGGCTTTGTATATTCCGGTCGTTAAACTTTTTTTTGTCGTACAGTATATTCCATTTATCAAGCCATCTGGCTACATGTATTTTTAAAATGTTGCATTACCCCCATACTATAGGCCTAAGGCTGATTGAACAAAAACATATATAATTTCATTTTATTCAGAAAAAACCGAAATTGGAAAGAGCTATATCATCCTAAACTGAGAAATACCGAACAGAAATTAAATCAACTTTCATCGGTGATATTTATGTTTAGTGCTAAAATAGAGAAAGACATGCGTCTAGGCTACTGCGTGTATTGTGTTTCAATAATTTTGCCCATATTTTTGGATATTCAGCGTGAGTAAGCGGTATTTCGCGAGTGGTATATCATTGCACTCAACATCTGCCGCACGGTTTCAACGAGAGCGTGCGTGGTGTGCCCAGTCTAGCCAATGCATGTTTTAGAAGCATGACCGAGGCCTAGATTCGGCTAACAGAACCCATTCCCGCACCAATCTATAGCTCCGAGTCTCTTCTTCGACTTCGACTCATTTCCCTCGCAACAAAAGACTTTTCATAATAATGAAACGTCCATGCCGAGGTTTTGACTGAGCTTGGCATTTCAAATGCCTCTTCGCATTCGTTATCTTTTCTTTGCACAGGCCCAATGAGGCGTTTCAGCAGTTGAAACCAAACCGTATGGATTGATTACAGACCCATGTAACAAACGTCGTTGGGATATTATCATAACTCTGATAGGTTCCACTTCCATTTTCCCGGGCGATTCACAATGATGCGCCATCAAGGGTTTGCAACGGGTTGGCCAATTACACTGCGCGGAATCTGTCGACCCCATTGATCTCCATAATGAAGTCTTTGGGAAAAGGTCTACAGATTCCGCACATTGTGGTTGGCGCACAACGCGTTGCAAACTCTTGAAGGCGCACTATTGCGAATCGCCAGTATTGTGGATACTTTATTACGGTAGATTTAATTCAATGTAATGTGCCTGACAGACAACAGAGATTGTAAGGTAAATTGTCGACACTTAAATCCACGGAGAGCGTTCAGAAGGTTGGTGCCAGAAGTGCACGCGCCTTGGCGGTTTCAGTCAAGATTTGGTTCGGCTGATTCTGTTTTTCTTGCTGCTTTGCCTTTGTAACTCTTAACTCTTAACCATTATAAAACCAACGTATTTAGGAAAACAGTAGAACCTATTCTTATAGTTGTGAACGCCGAAACGGTCTATCTCCCTAGATCCGCTCATGGGTTTCAGGTGACAGTTCGGGCCACTTCTGATCCTAATGGCACCAAATGACCTTTGCAGGGGAGTTCGACCTGACTTTTTTGTACACCAGCCGGCCTCCGCTGGGCTGGGGCCCGACCACCCTGCTGGCCTACAGCGCCACCAAGAGTGCACTGAGGGGCCTGGCACTGTTCGTCGGCATGCCTCTCCTGTTCGCCTACGTCGGCCACTGGAGGGTCAGGACGGACATGGTGGTCGCCATGACCACGTCGTTATCCAACTCGTCCTCGCTGATACTGATGGCGTTCTCCTACACCACCCTCATGATGATGCTCGGTAAATATAGGCCCCCAGTTGGAAATTGTTTCTCGGTTCGATTCACATTAATTAGTGCGCCCTCAAGAGTTTGCAACTCGTTGGCCAATCACAATGCGCAGAATCTGCCGACCCAATGCATGTCTGGGCCGTTTACGAAATGAAGGCTTAGGCTCGGGCTCAGGCTTCGGTTATATTTTCCCCGTTATAATGTCACATGCATCTATAGAAACAAGGATTTGGCCCCATAGTTTTGTTGGGGTGTACTTCAAATTTGGCGACAAACCACAACCTGGATTGCAAACTCTTGA
The DNA here is from genome assembly GCA_949987565.1 of Luidia sarsii. Lineage (NCBI taxonomy): Eukaryota > Metazoa > Echinodermata > Asteroidea > Paxillosida > Luidiidae > Luidia > Luidia sarsii. The sequence continues at coordinate 11,169,664 of OX465101.1, read as the reverse complement.
GGGCGCACTATTGTGAATCGCAAGTATTACCTTTCCAGTGACTTCCCCGGTCAGTGTCGGCTGACGCCTTTCAGTTGCCCACCTACTAACTTATATTATCAAGCGTGAAACTGAGCAGGGTCGCTCGGGGGGAGGGGAGGCTAATCCGGGTCCATCCGGGGAGTCTGAACGAACTCCCCATATCAAATAATACGCATTCGATTATACCGGTCATTCTCTCCAGTCACCTCAGGTGAGCGCGAATGCCAGTAATTGTATTTGACCCTGGCGACTCTCAGTCTCTCAAGTAGCGAGCAAGCAAAACCAGCTAAAAGTACGTATAGGTCTCGTTCCCAGACACGGTGGAAAACAAATCCTCTATAGTGAAAGCTGTAATGTTTGGGAGAAAACTGAGGGCAAGGAGGAAACAAGTATTCATATTGATGACAGCTAGAATTTTTAAATAATTATATGCTGTCACACTGTTGCTCGGTAGAACCTTCACAGAGGGGAAGGGTGCATCTTTAGAGTGACGAATACCCAGTGTAGTCACCCTTGAAGACGCCCTCGTAATTTCAACAAGACGACAGTAACATTGAGCGGCGACCCCGTAACATTAACAACTGAGAAAGAAAGCCACCAAATATTAGAAAATACGACCACTGACTGACCATGATGTATACCAGGATGAATGTGTTGTATCACGCGTGTTCCGATGCTAATGTCCATGCTTCAAATTTCAGCTCCTTTGGTCGGCTGCTTGGGAGGATTTCCCGTTACTCTCATCGCATCCATCAAATGCAAACTAGTCGAACCCTACGAATTTGGTAAGATTACGACTGTGTTGACTTGACCGTTGGTAAAAAAACGTATTGGTGACGCGAAGCTTACACTACTTCATCGTATGTCATCCACAACCACAGAGGGCGCAGTAGTGTACACCAACAAGTGTTTCAAGTTATGACGTGAACTTCAAGGGGGTAGTAAATCAAAGTGTATGCTAGCCATTACTAGCGTCTCCTCTGCAACGCTCGTCGAGGCGAGACGTGACCTGATCCATGCAATGCGGCCGTATGTCGCAACACAGCAGTCAGTAAAGCGGTATAATGATTTGTAATGCACGGGTGACACAATAGACCGATTGCGCGACCACTGTTTACATGCCATCACAATTGACTTATAGTGGGTATTTATGCATCTCATTTGACACAGAGCAGCGATGGAGATGTATAAAGAAGAATGTGGACAATATGATAGTCTTCTTTGCTCATTTCCACTCCTGTTCTGCACCAAATGAGATGCAAAAATACCCACTATAATTGTGACGGCATGTAAACAGTGGTCGCGCAATCGGTCTATTCTGGCAGTGGATGGCTGTCACCGTTATTTTTGAGGTAAAGAACCGCACCTGAATGAAGTGGTACTGGCACGTAACGAGAGCTCCGTGACTGTCCGGGCCGGCCATAGCCTTGACCAAAGCGTTGATCGCCGATTTAGAAATCAAAATCCGGCCTAGTAGCCTAGTATATGGTGCTTTGCGCAACATCGTTGATGCGGCGTGGTATAGTGCCGTTGTGCCGTGGTTTGCGTGCGTTTGGCCCGGATCTCTGCTCTGAGCTGGAGCCGTAGTGTACCGGAGAGACCCCTTTGGACAAGGCTAGGCCGGCCAAGGCAGTCCTGCAGGGAACAGTGCCAGGAGGGAGGAAGGCAGGGAGGCAAAAAGAAACAAAATGAGATGGGAGGACATCATCCCTGTGGACTGGGTGCCAACGTGTGTGGAAGGCGGAGCCTGAGGCAGAGGAACGGGGGGTGTCACACTCGGGGTTTTTAAAAACCCCTGTTTTTTTTAAATATCGCCCAGTTTCAACTTTACTTTATAGACACTGGCTTGAGCTAGTTCTGGCCATGACTTTCTAAGTTTGGTGTAAATAAGACTTAAGGCTCTGCATGGTGGGTTAATCAATATAGGAAGGTTTGCGGTGACACCATGTATAAAGTCTCTTAAAGGAAGAGGTGTGGTTCTGAAAAGTTATTTTCAGAACCACACCTCTTCCTTTAAGAGACTTTATACATGGTGTCACCGCAAACTTTCCTATAATTTATTAAGTTTGGTGTGTGATTAATTGCCTATTCCATTAACAATGCCCCACCCCATTCTACTGTACAAAAGTATACTGCCTTTTAAATTTTGTTAGTGAAGTAATACACCCTCAGTGTTAAGTAGCCTCTTTCTGTGTATAAGCGGGTCAGTGTGAAAACTGTGGATTAAGCGATAAGACGTGGGCTGGTTCCCAGGGGGTCAAATTCATAGAGCTACTTTAAACGCCAAAATTTGCTTCAGCCTGACAACCCAAAGCTCACTTTTGGCTCATGCTCTGCAAAGAAAAGTGGAATACCACCCAACTGACATCGAATCATAATACGGTCTGTAATTCTGTTTACACATCAACGATCAGACATTAGTTCATGCTTAATTAGCGGATGTTCACGCTTAAGCGACTCTATGATATTAGACCCTGGTCAACTGTGCCCAACGGTCCACGAGCTTGCGGAATACTAAGCTAACTGACAATCCACAAAATTGTCCGCAGTTCGCGCTACAGCTTTTGAAATAATATTTTGAATTCAATGTAACGCGTACGACATCTTTCCCTCACTCCGAATCCTATAGGTGCCCTCTTTGCCTGCACGATGATAATCCAAACAGTTTTCCGCCTTGTCGGGAAGGTCGCGTTCAAGAAGCTCTACGTGGCGACTTTGTACGTCTGGCCTCGGCTAGCTTTCCTCGGCATGGGGATCTTTTTCGTCATGTTGTTGTCAATCATAATGTAAGTATGGGTGCCCCCCCCCCCGATTCGGTCTTTTCCTTACATTTGAGTCAGTGGATTGTTTTGTCTGCTGCCGATTTCAAGAAACTTCAAATGGTGCGTACGCAACCTTTCATGCCTTTGCTAAATATTGCAGAAAAGTCTTTGTAGCGCAAGACTACTACTGCTACTGCTACTGCTACTGCTACTACTACTACTACTACTACTACTAATAATAATAATAATAGGTATTTATAACAGCACCTTACGTAAAATCTTAAAGCTCTTTACAACCAACACAAAATGGAAGTGATAAACAAAGACCCGTCAAGATGGTCCCGCAAGGTTCCGCAAGGTTCCGTAAGGCTGGCCGTTACCCGTGCAATTTAAGGGCCCTTATTATTAAAAAGGCGCATAAATACGAGCAGGGCAAGATTAAAGGCAGGCAAAACTCCACAGAAAAGTGCACAGGGCTCAATTATTTCATGGAGACTTGAGACTTTGCATGGGTTTGCGGCGATACCATGTAAAAAAAGATATGGTTCTTTTCAGGACAGAGTAAGCGCTTATCTCCATGTTATAATAATTAATACACAATTACAAAACGTTGGTTCTCCTCAACACCTCCTCACAAAAGAGATATCCCCCCGCATGATGTCAGCGCAAACCATCCTTGACTGGCTGCAAACGCATAAAATGAACCACAATAGCACCTTCAGTTTGTTACTGCCCTGTTTCCCTCTTCCAGGTACATGTGGTGCCTCAGTGGCCTCCTTGACAAGGCCGATCAACCTGAAAGAGCTGATGTCCGGAAAGAGCTGCTGTTCAATGCATTCAACCAAATGGAATCTGACTCTGATGAAAAGGAAGAGGAAATTGAGCTGTTCCTTAAATAAAACCAGAGTGATCTGAATTGTGAATTAACAACATTGCAACATATTTATTATCTAATCATTTTGGATTTTTTTTTTCGTAATAACATTCTTACCATCTGAGCAATTCAGCCATTAGATGGCGGCCTTCACAAAATTTGACCATTTAATAGTCAAGTACGTAATCTTTCCGGGTTGGGGTACCAGTCAAAAGCTAAAGCATGTAACCAATATTTGAATAGCAATATTTAAATAATATAAAGTTTGAAGTATAAAAGTGCTATAATGATTCGATTTGAAGTGTATCAATGAAGCCAGAGTTTTACCCTCATTTCTCTGAACTTTTCAGAATACCTCAACTGAGTATATTTTCAGAAAGGCTTGGGATATGAGAGCAAAAATGTTCAAATAAAAACCACGTACAAAGTGTGGGGAAAAGACCCCAACTAAATTAGGACTTGAAAGTCTTGAACCAAAGACCTCTGGTTTGAAGGGAGGCCACACTCTTTGCAAATGTCCCCAATTTGCGGAAATTCCAAAACTGCAAAATGACTTACCGGTACCCGGTACTCATCAGGAAGTTTGTAATGGTATCGGACATTCCGTGAAGTTTTAGCGCTAGAAAATGTGCCGTTTTCGTTGAATTTCCAATTATCGTTCCACACCAACTTCAGTCTGACAAGGTATGCAAGTGATTATTTGACCTTCACAGATAGTGTACCCTTCCTTTAACATACTGGCATCTACAATCCAAACTATTCAGTCCATCGTTGGGGAGCAATTAATTCCTATTAATTCCCATTCTCACTGGCACCAATATTTATCATTAAAACATTCCAAATAACTAAAATAGTGGTTGGAGTGATGTGTCCTCCTCATTTCATTTGTTTTATTTCGTCAATAATTGGTGATGTTTCATAACAATTAAATCTAGAAATTAAAATTATATATAATTATAATTAACTCTTTCCATACGGCGCGCCGATACATCGGCTCGGTAAACCGCTCTCTGTTGACGGAAAGCCGATACATCGGCTCTCGTGTCCCATTGTTTCTAATATATTACCAAATTTATTCCGTACAGACATGCACATTAATTCCGTAGTGAAAGAGTTAAGTTCATGATCCACTGGATACCGACTGTCCGTAGCAAGGCCGGCCAGGGGTGGATTTCACAAAGCCTTCCGATGCGTCGTAACTCAACTTACGATTGATGACCAATCGTAAGTTGTTATCGACCGTACAGTTTCTGCACATCGCTCATCGTCTTGCGATTGACGGACAGTCAATCTACGCAAGAGATTGTTTCTTGATCTATCGTCGAAACTCGAAAGTTTCGATGAGTTTGATGAAATCGACGGCAGGTTGCCTTAAGTTCCATCTCAGCCGACACGAGGAAAGGCGAGGTCACTGTTTCCCTCATCCGTCTCATCCGCCCTGTCCGCGCAACCGCGGCACCGAGGGGGACCTGCACTCTCTGGTCATCAGCTGCTCCTCCACAGCCGGGGTGCCGCTGTTTCTGACTCTGGTCAGGACGGCTGGTCCTGCCGCTGCCTGTCCCAGCGGTCCCGCTCCTCCTCCAGCTCCTTGGTCAGGGCGATCTGGGCCTCCAGATCCGTCAGGTTCTGCCGCTTCCTCCGCTGCCTCTCTAGGTCTCGGTGGACTCCCTCGTGCAGCCTCTGCCTCCGTGGAACAGCAAGGGATTAACGATTCCGGGATGAGCGGGACAAAAATGACAACATTCCGCGTTTTCAACGTCAAGAAAAATGAAGGAGTTTTTCAACCCAACCCTCTCAAGGTAAAATGAAATCTTCGCACAAAATCTGTTTGCTAAGTATTTCCCAATACTGTTTTCCAATGTTTACTGTTTTGGCCGGGTCTTTCCTGGTACACGGAAGAGGAAGTTTTCCGGTAGCTTTTCCGTGTTTTCAATTTTTATAGTAAAACTGGACTTGAGTTCGATTGGTTTAGTTCAGCCTGTGAAATTTAGGGAGCATATTGAAAGCTTTTACATACACAAATGAATGAATGCTGAATAAATCAATTGCACTATTATTGCTGTTCATTCTTTTGCGTGATTATATATATACATGTATAGTAAATTATAAATTTTTCCACAATGGATTAAAGAAAGCTTAGGAGTTACCCAAAATCAGTAGACAGGATGTCACGTGTCATTTAATTATAATTCTATTTCTAACTTTGTGAAGTTCTCCACAGACAGGAATAAGAACATTAATCATATTCGGTTTTAACTTTTTATGCAACAATTAAATTACACATAATATTATATTACTCACAGCTCGATCACTCTTTTTCTTTTGATGAACGGCTGTAATGATACCAACAGCAACAGCTATTGAAGTGGCCAGTGTCACTTTGGATGCTGTAGACATTGTGAATAGAATATTGAATAATGTTATGGCCTCGCCAGTCAGTGTTTTTACTTGTTGGCAGAATGACATCAAGTTTTAGAATAGCGCCCTCAAGAGTTATGGCTCAATTACTATTACAATTTGGGGTAGAGGTTTTATATTTTGTAATCAACAGATTGATATAAACCTTTTATGAAATTTAACAAAAAACGTTTTAAATGTTTTAAAGAAAGTTTTATTGTTTAACAGACAGGAAAGTGGAATTGTTTTAGTTGTAAAATATGAAAATATATATTGTTTTGATTCATAGAGAGTATTCACCCCTACAGTGTAAATAAAAAGGTCCTAGCAAATTTTGAACTCTGACCGCAGTGACAACAAAACGCTAAATGCCGCTGTCAAGGAGAAGCCGGAGGTAAACCGTTAGAAATTGTATTAATTATTACTTTGGAAATTGTACACAAATACGAACATTTCTCTATTGTTCTTTGTGCATATGAATGGACGTGATGTTTCGATAATCTGGGGGAGGTTGGAGTGCTATCGAGTAGCGTTTAAGCCTCCCACTGTCTAGTCCGAGTAACTTGGACCCGACAAGTCACCCTTTTTTTATCGAATTTTGAAATTTTGAGGGTCGGGAAGTCACCGTTTTTTATCGATTTTTGAAATTTTGAGAAAAAGGATAACTTGTCGGGTCCAAGTTACTCGGACTGTCGGACTACTTCACTTCACTCTTCAGTACAATGAAGAATGAACGTACAACTAAACTTGAAAGTACTTGCTGATCGTTAGAAAACATTGATTAACTTAGTCCGTGTAACTTGGACCCGACAAGTCACCCTTTTTTATCGAATTTTGAAATTCGATAAAAAAAGATTGACTTGTCGGGTCCAAGTTACTCGGACTATGATTAACATTAAGTTGATTAAACATTAACAATTAAACTATTCCTGCGTAGAGCTCTATCACTGTATCATTTAGTCTATGGAGTCTTTGCTAGTCTAACTTCTAAGCCTAAAAGAAAATGTAAAAAGTAACTTGGACCCTAGGTCTTACAATTGTTTTGATGGGGTCGGGCGATAGTAGTGTAGTAGGGTCCAAGCAATCCCACAAGGTAACACCGGCCGTTCCCGTTTTTCGACTCCCCCTGACCGAAATCCCCAGATCTGTGAAACCGTTCCATGCACCCATTTTTGGATTCAGTGAGAATCACAGATTTCAATACTGATTACTGATCATTTGTTTTATTCACATTTAGGGAAAAATGAAAAATTTCACCTCAGTTGATCGAGAAGATTCTCTCTCATCCGACGAGCGAAAACGCGGCTATCTTTGATTTCAAATTGAAACGGCCTAGGTGTTACTCTGCAGGATTACTTGGACCCTACTATCGCCCAAACCCGTATTTTTGTTTTTTAAAGGGTGATTGTAAGAGTCCAAGTCCAAGGTACTCGGATTAGATCAAAATAGCAAATATTGTTAAAAATGGAATGTATTCAATGTAACTGTAACTTGTAAAATGTAAGGGCTGCAGCTACATGACCTACTACTAGTACTACAGTTAACACTCCAGTACAGTTTCTGTAGCTAGCTGTTTCACGTGTAATGGCCACTCGGCCCACTCAGCCACTGTGCATTCAATTTCAGGATTCTTTCTTTGGCCAGCAACTACGGTCTACGGCAAGAGCTTGTGTGCACTGTGTGTGAGCTTTGAGAATGGCAGCAGGAGCCGTGACTGCTCCCTCCATCATTCCTCTGAGGGTCCCAGTAGCCGGCAAGTCCCAGACAGAGATAGACACCAATACCTTCATAGAGCTGAAGACAGGTACAGGCCCCTTGTGTCTCGTGCGCAACTGGAAGGGAGGGTCACAGATATATCATTCTTTGCGTACCACCTTTACCCGGTCATACTAATTTGCGTCAACACAGTGTCAAAATATTATGATAGTGGCATCAGCACAGCGTGAACACACCAAAATTACGTTCAAAATGACCCAAAGCAGTACCTAGCACTAGCAGACTTTTTATTATTGGCCAAAACAATGTTTTTGCTTGAAAAATAGAGGTTTTGCACTTTGCACCCACAATACTCTGTATCCATCACTTTGCACCCAAGCCTCTTCCTATCTAAGTCACCTTTGTAGTCTTAACCCAGTTACTCCCTATCTGGGTTACAATACTCTGAAATAATTGTATTTTGTTTTAAAGCCGTTTATCTTTGACCAAAGTATTGACATTTTGTCCGATGGTGCCGACTTTGGCACTGGTCCTTTTGTTGTGCAGAATGCTAAGTTATTGATGTTGTCGGCTTTTGTGTGCATGTGACCGTCAAAGTCAGAGCTACCTTGGTCTTGGTGATGGCCTTTTTGGGGGGGGGGGATTCAGGAAGCTTTGTGATTGTGCCAGCTTGTACAAAAGTGACTGGTTACTAAAAGACTGGTTACGAAATAGCCAGGTGAAAAATTTGGGTACAAAGAGACTCAAGTACAAAATTATTTGCTTTCTGTTAAATGGGGGTTTGCCCTTCTCAATGTGTGATTGAGTCATTGAGTGCCTAAAATTAAATACCCACCTCAAAAATAACTAACACCCCACGCTGCTCCCACTTTTACACTATCTATAGTCATTCAAATCAAAGACGGACGAAAAAACAGTTTCAGAAAATGTCACTCACTTTCCAAGCCTTTTCTGGACTCTCTGCTATGTTATCACATTTGACAGTCTGAAAATGCCGACGAAGTGTGTGCTCCCTTCATGTGTTTAAAATCTGATGATTGTATGAAAATAAAATTAGAGTCGGCTGTAGACTCTAGGCCCTTTTCCAAAACCCGGCTTAGGCTTCGGCTCCGGCTTCGTCTCAGTTATCCAAATATGCTGAAATACAAGTTGGAGTTCTTTGTTGAAGTTGAAGCTTTGGGTTCCTTTTCAAAACTCGGTGAAACATTCAAAAACGATGCCAAAGGCGGCTTCCTGTTTTCATGCCTTGTACTTGAAATGGATGAAAGAACCAGAGACAAAGCCGGAGCCTGAGCCTAAGCCAGGTTTTGGAAAAGGGCCCTAGAGTGGCTTGTGATTCCGCCCCTGTTATTCCGTTCGTTTGGGACAGATTTTCCGGACACTCAGATCTTCTTCACCATCGATGGCTCCAAGCCCAATCCGTACCAGCAGATCGGCGCAGTGCGCAAGACGCAGCTCTACAGAAGGCCCTTCTTGCTCCAGGAAGGGAAGAGGACAGTGCGCGCTGTGGCCATCACCAAGTGAGTCAGTCTCTTTTGACATTCAAAAATTACCCCAATGCCAAGCGTGAACATTCAGAGGGCCTGGCGTTTCCATCCTGGCAGGATCTTCCTCTTCATCATTTAGGTCAGCAAAGCAGTTTGCCCTATTAGTATGTGGGACTGTTTTCAAAATGAAGGCTTAGCCTTGGGCTTTGGCTTTTGTCATATTTATCTTACTCGTTATGATATCACAGGCATCTAAAAACAAGCTAGTTTGGCCCCAGTTTCTTGGGGGATGCCCTGTACCTATCGAGCCAACAAACCTTCAAAATCAGCGACAAACCACAACATAGATTTTCAGGTTTTGTCAGACGTGGACGAATCCTGAGCCCGAGCCTAAGCCTTCATTTCAAAATCGGCCAAGGTGTGATTTAAGCATCGAGTGCTCAGTGCTTTTCCCGATTGCATACTGCATATAAAACAATGCAGGCAGCTCGGACAGGATTCGAACCCACAACTCCTGCTTCTCCTCGACACAGAAATCATGATTATACATGTATCTTTGAGCAAAGTAGTTATTTGCAAGGGTTCTGTATGGCTTTGATTTTGAGTCATGCAATATTTGACCAGAGCACTGTTTAGCATGAGATTAATGAGCCACTTTTTGTTGTTGTCCAACAGGACTAGGGAGAGTCATACAGTCAGCAAGACGTTCAGCGTTGAGTGGGTTCCGGGACAGGAGAAGTATGACACCGATAACGAGAGCATTCAGGATCGTCTGACACAGCACCACTCCACAGGCCCCCAGGTTAACAAATATGGTTAACGGTATACAATCTGCCAGATGTTGAAACAAAGGAAAATGAAAATAGCTGGACACTCTCCAGAGTTTTGAAAACACTTGATTAAAAATGGCCACGATTAACGTGACTGAACCTGGATTTGAACCTGAGACCTCTGGCTTCGTGTACCGGAGCTCTACCACCGGGAGCTATTCAGTCCTTAGGTGGTTGAGGGGCAGCCATCTTTGCTAGGGTGGGGTATGCCAATGCCGTGCAGAAGATTTTGATTGGAAGCATTTGTGATCCTTGGAGATATACAGCAGTCAGAGGTCATGTGCTTCTGACTGCAACCCCCCCCCCCCTGACCCGGCAAAGATGGATGACTATTTGGCAAGGACACCAACCTAAGCCCTTAACAGCTTAGGTAGCAGAGCACTAGTACCAGGTTAAGAGGGGGAAACCCTGCTTCACGCACTCTCAGCTTAAATACAATGTCCACCGTGCAAAGCTTCAAACCTTACTCATGCCTCTCTCTCTCTCCCTCTCCCCAATCCACTCTCCCCCTCTCCCTCTCCCTCTCCCTCTCCCTCTCCCTCTCCCTCTCCCTCTCCCTCTCCCTCTCCCTCTCCCTCTCCCTCTCCCTCTCCCTCTCCCTCTCCCTCTCCCTCTCCCTCTCCCTCTCCCTCTCCCTCTCCCTCTCCCTCTCCCTCTCCCTCTCCCTCTCCCTCTCCCTCTCCCTCTCCCTCTCCCTCTCCCTCTCCCTCTCCCTCTCCCTCTCCCTCTCCCCCTCACTCTCACTCTCACTCTCACTCTCACTCTCACTCTCACTCTCCCTCTCCCTCTCCTTCACGATCTCAAATTGGACAGACAACGGCAAACAGGACCACAACCGTTATCATGAAGAAGGTCCTTGAGGAGTCTCAGAAGCCCGTCCAAGGCTCCAACTACCGCAAGCCCACCACAAGCGCCCGCTTCATGGAGGCACGCCTGGGCGGCAAGCCAGCCAGCTCCGCTCCCAAGCGAAAGGGCAAACAGAATGAGCAGGTCTTGTTCTTTATCCCTTAACCCCCTCCTACACCCCCCCCCCCCCCTCAGAAAAAAATGTCCATAGTTGTCAACAAAGTACCATAATAATGGAGAGTAATCAGTCAATGATCAATCTTTGCATCAGTCCCATTGCCTCAATTATTAACTTTTTTGAAGAAGAAAAAAATGAATGTTCAGAAGCAGTTCGGCTTAGGAAGGATTCACTAGGAGATGGTCTGAATCATTCCAAATTCATTAGGGCCCCGTGTTCGTTGGTTGTAACACATGTAATCCATAGACTGACAAGCCTCTATTAGACACAATGTCAGGATACTGTAATGCCGCAGGGGACCCAACTAGTGTCAAAGTAGGGGTAGAAGTAAAGAGCAGCTCCACACATTTCTATTTGTGTGACGTGATGAGAATTCATATTTGCGCATGGTGCTATGCAGCAACGCCCACACGTATGTGGTTTTTCTTGTTTTTATACATCTGTGGGTTTTTTCCCGCTTTTGTCTGTTTATGGGTTATTTATGTCTGTGGTTGTAACTTAATGTGTTTGAATTTTCCTGTTTGAAACCAAGATCTGACGGGCTCAACCTTGAACCAGGCTGATTCCTTGGGGGTTTGGGGTGTCTCTGGAATTCTTCCCTGGATCAGGGGGTTGGTTCACGGCAACCAACTATAAAGTATTCACTCCTGAGTCCTGGCTGACTTATTTTGTACAGACGGCGGCAACTCCTGTCCCTGAGGACAAGAGGACAACGACCCCAAAGAACCTGACCCAGGCCAACAGACTGCAGAGAGAGACAGACTTCCTGAAGTAAGTAATCTCAGAATGGATCGGAAGAGAATACATCAGCACCACTCTTTGTGCAAGTTTAGCAAATAATCCATCGTTTAAGTTCACTCCCCACTTTGTTCACTCTATCCCTTGGATGTTTTCCCCTCCACTACCCAATCCCTACTCAAACCCCTGCCCTTCTCTTCGATCTGACCCTACCAGCTATCCCCTTTGTCCTTTGTCATCCATGTCCCTGTCGCCCTCCCCTTCCTATTTGTTTTTATCCCTGTCATTCTGCCTTTCAGAAAGGTCCTGCTACGATCAAAACGTCAGGCCCTCCTAATTGTTGAGAATTCTTCTCTTTTTTTTAAGTAGTACAGTAACACTGTCTGATCCTTGAAAGCCTGCTTCTCTTCTTCTCCCTCCTCCACTCCATATTTCTCTCTGTTGAAACTATCACAATCTCCTTCATTCCAAGCCCAGACTGCCTGCCCAGGTATCCCAGTAAATAATGGCCCGTTCTCCATCGTCGTTCTACAATGCAGGTGTATATTCTGTGCAGCTGACAGACCGGCCGATCCCTTTGCTCGCTTCTGCATAGCGTGCGGCAACCCGGTGCCCCCTCTGCCCAATGCACGTCTGCCGCCTCCTGAGCCGGCCCAGGTGAGGGCGACAGGTTTCCTTCCAATCCCCAACCTTCCCAACTGAATATTCATCAGCTAGGCTTGGCCGAGGCTTGGTCCATAATCTGTATCCCAGTGTCTCAGTGTGCCCCGTGTCTCAGTTTAATATCAAAAATGAGGCGGGCAGGACGTTTTGATCCTAGCAGGACCTTCCTCAAAGGCATTCTACCTTTGAGAAAGGTCCTGCTAGAATCAAAAGGCATTCTGCCTTTGAGAAAGGTCCTGCTAGAGTCAAAAGGCATTCTGCCTTTGAGAAATGTCCTGCTAGAATCAAAAGGCATTCTGCCTTTGAGAAAGGTCCTGCTAGAATCAAAAGGCATTCTGCCTTTGAGAAAGGTCCTGCTAGAATCAAAAGGCATTCTGCCTTTGAGAAAGGTCCTGCTAGGATCAAAAGGCATTCTGCCTTTGAGAAAGATCCTGCTAGGATCAAAAGGCATTCTGCCTTTGAGGAAGGTCCTGCTAGAATCAAAAGGCATTCTGCCTTTGAGAAAGGTCCTGCTAGAATCAAAAGGCATTCTGCCTTTGAGAAAGGTCCTGCTAGAATCAAAAGGCATTCTGCCTTTGAGAAAGGTCTTGCTAGAATCAAAAGGCATTCTGCCTTTGAGAAAGGTCCTGCTAGAATCAAAAGGCATTCTGCCTTTGAGAAAGGTCCTGCTAGAATCAAAAGGCATTCTGCCTTTGAGAAAGGTCCTGCTAGAATCAAAAGGCATTCTGCCTTTGAGAAAGGTCCTGCTGGGATCACAACGTCAGGCCCTCCTAATTTTTGATATTTGCTTTTTGGTCATTTTTAGTCAGTAAGCAGTTTGCAACATTTTTGCATATTACAATATCTCAGTTGCTAGTTATTTTTTTTATTTATTAAGTAAATATTAATGACTGTGCCTTTGTTTGTTTGTTTACCTAAGCGCCTCTGTCACGACCTTTGTTTTTGACGTCGGTAACTCCTCACCCAAATTCTGTCTATGTTAATATCGTATTTTTGGCTTGTGTGGACATGCTTATAAATGTGATAGGCTTTGCGAGTATCTGTCACATCTCACACAGCACTTTTTCCATGCACAGGGGCTACTAAAAGTTGTGAGGATGGAAACAAATCTATCAAAAAAACAGCTTTCGGAGTTTGGTTTATATAGCTTCGTTAGTGTCCATGTCTTCATATTTGCTGAATGGAAACGTGATTTTTTTTATCTGAGAGTAGAAATATGATAGGCGTCTTATGGTATAAATCCCTGATCACCATTTTGCTGTGGCTAATTTTTGCCGAGCCAATCATGAATGTTGCATTAAATCAGATGAATTGAGAGTCTTCCTCCTGAAGACGGACAGAGCACACTGGTCCGAATCGACGAGTGAAACCCTCTGGTTCTTTTCAGAACCACACCCACTCACAAAAGAGATTTCTGTACATGGTGTCGCCGCAAACCTATACTGTTTATAATTAGTACCACCACTATGCATAGCCTTAAGTCTGATTGAACTGGGAGGGTTAACCCATTCTTTCTGCACTGTGCTGTGGGTCTTTTGAAAGCTGGGCATGTGCGTGGGATGCAATGCCATGGTGCCGCTGAACGTGTCCAACTGCCTGATCTGCGAGATGCCCATCGCTCCACAGCTGGTCCCACAGGCCTCGGTCAAGCTCAAGGTAAGCCAATGCACACTGGCGACGGGCAGATAGAGCGGCTTGCCAGAGGCACATGTAAAAGCTGTTTGCCGGATGAGTGCCGTGCCGCCGTGTTCAGATGATGCTGGGTCCCAGTTAAAGGGGTCTATGGCTGCGGCTGTGCTTCAGTGCAGGAAGCTCTACCATTGCCCGTAGAAACCGCCCTAGCCTTGCTTTAGCCATAACCGTAGCCTCTGCTCTCCGGACCGAGTAGCTAGCACTTGTTTGGCGGCTAGTGATTGTGGTTGATGTCGGCCTTTTCAGCACAGTGGAACGTCGCTATAACGAACATTCTGGGAACCTTGTTTGGAATAGCAGTCGTTTGGTATGGCAGTTGCGGCCACATATTTTGTACACAAACATCGAGAGCCAAAGGGCATGTTCGTTTTGGCCGGATGTTTGATTTATCGGCATTCGTTATAGCGATGTTCCACTGTACTCTCATTTTAGTACCAAATTGTCACCGGCCTTGTTCCCTTGTCACCTGCCTTCATCTTGTTCATGATATGATATGGCCCATTTTAAGAGGGATGCCAATTCCTACCTCCAGCTTTCCTGAGTTCCTCCCTATCTCCTTCCTTCATTATCCCTGAACCTACAGTGGCCTTGTTTTGGGCGAAATTTCTTAAATGAAACCAAAATGGAGGGCACGTGAGCCAACATGAGTGCTCACCGCAACGTCCAGTAACAATAAGATAAGTTTCTTGTGCAGCATGCATAGGTCAATGAACCATCCAGGGTCCTGTGGAGATCTCAGGTTATTCCATAAGTGACAGCCCCTCCCCTAACCCTCCCCCCCCCCCGAGATGCCGGTCAACGGGATTTTCCTCGTAAAAGATTTCTGAAAGGGATATGCATTGCTCACGCTGATCCTGCTGCAGGACAAGCTGATCTGCAACGAGTGTGGGACGGGCAACCCAGCCAACATGGAGTACTGTGTCACGTGTGAGTGCAGGCTGACTGGCAACAACCGACACCTGAAGGTGAGGCCCGACAGTTTCACGGCAAAAAGTATCATCGGAGACTATTACTATTTACTACTGCGATTGTTGCCTGTCGCCCCTATTGGGACATAGGCCACCGACAAGCTTTCTCCAACCTGGGCCCAATTTCATAGAACCACTTAAAGGGGAATGCAACCCAAAGAAAAGAAAATTTGCTAGCGTAACCTAAACCTCAGGCCCTCGTAATTGTTGCTATTCGCTTTTTGGTCTTTTTTAGTCAGTAAGCAGTTTGCGACATTTTTGCATATTACCAAATCTGCTAGGCATGAAACGTCTTCCCCCTGTCAACAGGATTTCAAACCCCATTACGATGTGATGTCAATAATGTTTGTGACCGTTATTCCACGCTTCTTTTCTCGGCATGAAATAAAAGTGAAGTTTGGGTTTGCAAGGGGATCCTGTGAATTGTAACTTTTTGTGCTTAAAGGGATAACACAACATTGGTCGAGGTCAAAGAATAGCATCCATACGTTATCTGATCCAACATATGTATAAAATAGAAACCCTGTGAAAATTTCAGCTCAATCCGCCAACCGAGTCTCGAGAAATGAGTGAAAACCGCTTCATTTGTTTCGCAAATATGTAGCATTCAACGCCGTACTGTTCCGAAAAATAGTTTAGATCTTGGTGAGACGAAAACGATTTCTTTTACTCTTTTCTCCCAAAATACAACATTTTAGGCAAAAATATTTCAGTGCGAGGTTTCTAACATAACCATCTTCAAACTGTATAAGTTTCATGTAAATCTGTGAACATTTCTGTTTTTCGATCATACCAATGTTGTGTAGGGGCTTTAAGCAGCTCTATGAAATAGAGCCATAGGCCGGTCCTGTGCCAGTCTCTCTCTGTAACTCATTCCATGTCTTGCCGTTCCTCCCTACATCTACCTCCAGATCTCGCCGCCAAGGTATCCCTTGGTCGTCCCCATTTTTGTTTTGTACCCTGTGGGTTCCACGACAGAGCGGTTGGTCCTTGCGATATCTTCCCTTGGTTCTCTGAGGGTGTGAGCGAGCCAGTGCCACCGCCCTTGACATATCTCTGCCTCAGTTGGTCGCTGGCTTGGCTCTCTCCCTCAGCTCATGATTGCTGATTGTATCATCAAAACAGCTTGGCCAATATTCAGAAAGTGGGGTGCCTATGTCCACTAAAAGCAGCATCTGGCCACCTGGAATCAATCGTGTTTTCAGTAACCAGGCTTGCCGTCCAAGAAATAAGTCCACTCTGTTGAACCAACATTTACATTTTTCCCATACGTATGTCCATTCTATATCATCAAGCGCTTCTTCCCTAGATTACAAAGTGCTAACCGCACAGTATAGCACATAATAACAAAAAGTGAACAGACACTTTCTGGGAAGAAGGATGACAAGGTGTTGGGGCTTGCACTAATAGACCTTTTCATTGTTTACAAACATTGGCCGCCATTTTGTATGGGCGGCAAAGAAATGCAAAACGTTCCGCTAAAGTTGCCACAGAATATCTCCACAATACCCACTAGTTGCTGAATAACTGCTAAAATGGAAAGAATTTTAGTCAAAGCATTGCCATTCAGTCAAGTTGATCGATTTGAGCCTTATTTTCATCACTTTGTGTGTCATTATTCAACTTTGTACTCACGGCCAGCCATAGTTTTGGCCTTTGTGGTTGGCAAAATCTGCAGTTGTGACGTAGCAAAAGAAAGGTCCATTGGTTCATCAGCCAACATGGCTGACTCTAATGATTCTGCCTGATTGCCTAGTCCTTGATCAAGTGGTATTGCCCCACGTGATCTGGCACCCTGATGACCACCTCCCGTCCTTCTTTCTCCCTTTCCCTCCCCCCTCCCTTCCCCCACACTGCACCCCTCATGGCAGGCCACCTACAGCGGGTCCTCCGCCCCTCCTGTGCCCATGAAAGGGCGGTCGTCTGCTCTGCTGCAACAAGTGTGGGGCGGGTCAATAACAGCGACGCCCCGCTTTTGCGATTGGTGCGGGGCCAAGGTGAGTGCCGGCAATTCTTTTTCCATCCCCCACCCACCCCCCCCCCCCCAAAAACCAAACCTCTTGATTGCCTAATTTAAAAATAACACACCCTCTTCCTCGATGGTTGCCATACTTGATTCTTTTTGATGCACTGGTCTCTCTTGGGTAAGGTCCCCTATACACATGTTGTATCAGAGTAGTCAATTAACTTTGCCGGTTGGTTGGGGGGGGGGTGCACTAGTCAATAGCATTTAAGCATTAAGTGCTGTTAGGGATCACACTCCTGGTCTCGTTCAGATGCAAGTTTACTGTAATTTGTAGTAAGTGCAGTTTTTTTCTATAACTAAATTTTCCCTCTCCCAATCCCTCTCCCTCTTCCTCTCCCACCCCCCCTCCTCCCCTCTCCCTCTCCCCTCTCCCTCTCCCCTCTCCCTCTCCCTCTCCCTCTCCCTCTCCCTCTCCCTATCCCTCTCCCTATCCCTCTCCTATCCCTCTCCCTCTCTCCTCTCCCTCTCCCTCTCCCCCTCCCCTCTCCCTCTCCCTCTCCCTCTCCCTCTCCCCCTCCCTCTCCCTCTCCCTCTCCCTCTCCCTCTCCCTCTCCCTCTCCCTCTCCCCTCTCCCTCTCCCTATCCCTCTCCCTATCCCTCTCCCTCTCCCTCTCCCTCTCCCACCCCCTCTCCCTCTCCTCTCTCTCTCTACTCTCCCTCTCCCTCTCCCTCTCCCTCTCCCCTCTCCCTCTCCCTCTCCCTCTCCCCTCTCCCTCTCCCTCTCCCTCTCCCTCTCCCTCTCCCTCTCCCTCTCCCTCTCCCTCTCCCTCTCCCTCTCCCTCTCCCCTATCCCTCTCCCTATCCCTCACCCTCTCCCTCTCCCACCCCCTCTCCCTCTCCCTCTCCCTCTCCCCTCTCCCTCTCCCTTTCCCTCTCCCTATCCCTCTCCCCCCTCCCTCTCCCTCTCCCCCTCCCTCTCCCTCTCCCTCTCCTCTCCCTCTCCCTCTCCCTATCCCTATCCCTCTTCCTATCCCTCTCCCTCTCCCTCTCCCTCTCCCTCTCCCTCTCCCTCTCCCTCTCCCTATCCCTCTCCCTATCCCTCTCCCACCCCCTCTTCCTCTCCCTCTCCCTCTCTCTATCTCCCTCTCTCTCTCTCTCCAGCCGGCACCCACCACCCACTTGCTGACCTGCTCCCGTTGCCAGAGCAGCAACCAGGCCTATGCCACCTTCTGCCACTCCTGTGGCTGCTCCATCGAGCCCCCAGTCAGGGAGGACCCACGCAAACAACGGCAATCACCGTGGGTGGAAAGAGCACCTCCCCAGGTAGGCCTGGGCACAGGAACTGGGTACCAAAAACCTGACCAAGGCTTTTTCTTGGTTCATACCCCCCCCCCCAAAAAAAAAAAATGAAGATAGAAAAATAAAACATTCCCGTGTACTTTCCGAAGTAAAGCAAACACATATTTGTATTGACCTGTCCCCCCTTGAAAGTCAATGTTTTTTCTTATCTACCACCGGCTAAAGGTTCCATTGGAATATCCATGGATGGACCCTCCCATTCATTCCAGCAAACCTTGTCATGAATCAGCTTGGTTTTCGGCTTTTGTTGGTAGATATCTTAAACTCAGAGGTACAGTTTTCTCTTCTCCTCTCCTAAGTCTCATGCTGACCTTCGATCAGGACCTTTCTCAAAGACAGAAGAAAAACAAGTGAATGGATCATGTTCATGTAAACGCTGGTATTGATGTGTGTGGGGTTTTTTGTTTCGGGGTTTCGGGTTTGAGCTGTTTTTTTTTTCTTTCTTTTTTTCTTGTATTCCCTGAGATTGTTGACAAGCAGGCCAAGGCAGCCTGGGTGCCTATGTCCATGCCCCGGCCCGAGCCGGAGAAGGTAGCCGTGGCAACGCAGACGGCCGGCCTCTTCTTCCCGTCCAACAAGAAGCTGGAGCAGCAGAGCAAAGGGGACCAGCGAGCTGCCGCCGAGACGGACCGCCGAGAAGAAGCCCGTCCTGACCGCAGTCAGCCCGGGCCGAGGTACCATCTGACCCCTGACCCCTGACCCCTGACCCCTGACCCCAGCGTGACCTGCATAATCACATAAAGCATCATGCCTTCTCTTTTCTTTGTATTCAAAATGTCAATTTTTCAGACTGGGCTTTATTTCTTGGTTTCTTTTTGCAAATCCTTACTGATGTAAATGAACAATTTATGTGACTTATGCCACAAATTGGCAAAGAATTCTTTGACCTGACCGATTAACGTACCAGTAGTGCTCTTCAATCTGAGCTATCCAGCCGTTTGTTAGATCATTGATCGAAATCCAAAAATCTTAAAAAAGGAGTAAAAGGGTTCAAGTTACTTTAGCCAGCCTTCCCTATTAGTCAACTACTCTTTGTTTTTCCTTTGTTTGTTTGACTCTAATTATACGACACACACATTTTGAGGTCCCGACATCTCGATCTTTGCAGGAGTGTCCCTTCTGTTTTTTTGTCATTCTGCCTGTATGAATCCCCCTCTGCCTTTGAGAAAGGTCCTGCTAGGATCAAAACGTTGAATCAATCATTGATGTACGACTCTCGTCTCCTCCCGTTGCTAGGCTACTGGAGACAGCAGATGGACCACATCTGCGGCCACCTGAAGGCCCACGCCCAGAACCAGCAAGACTTCCGCAACCTGATTGCCGAGCCTCGGATGGGCAAGGTGAGGGAGGGAGGGAGGAAGGTTCGATGTGAAGTGCACAGACAAACGTGCCACACAAACCTGGATATATTCCCGCTGCTTGTTGCCACGGTTACTCATCTGACACTCTCCCTCTTGCTCCCTGCAGCTTCAAGGTGCGACAGTCCACGAGGATGGCTATGAACTGAGCATCACCACCTGTTTCATTTTGCGAGGCAGTCGGGATGAGTTCACCGGCAAACCCTTAGGAATCACCAAGAAAGCAATGCTGAGCGACACCGGTGACGGTAAGGAACACTCACATGCAGACCTGTGTGATTACTTGTCCTTGACTTTTCTGTCCTTATATTTGAGTTTACCTGGTGCTTTCTGTTGTTATGAGTGTTGCTTTTCTTTTTACCTGATCTGGTCTGTGCAGACCTTCAGTGAACAAACTTCTGTCACCTCCCGGCCAGATCTGCGATGACTTGCCCTGAGTTGAGGCAAATAACGTTGTGCCACACACAATTTAATATGCCTCATCCCGGGTCCACTAGTCTTGCCCTTGCCTTGCCCTCGCCTCCCCTCGCCTCCCCTCCCCTCCCCTCCCCTCCCCTCGCCTCGCCTCGCCTCGCCTCGCCTCCCCTCCCCTCCCCTCCCCTCCCCTCCCCTCCCCTCCCCTCCCCTATTCCCTCCCCCTCCCCTCCCCTCCCCTCCCCTCCTCCTCCCCTCCCCTCCCTCCTCCTCCCCCTCCCCTCCCCTCCCCTCCCCTCCCCTCCCCTCCCCTCCCCTCCCCCTCCCCTCCCCTCCCCTCCCCTCCCCTCCCCTCCCCTCCCCTCCCCTCCATCAGCCTTCCTTGATTGACATAATGATTATGTTTCTCCTCTGCCCTCAAACCCTCTGCAAACAGTCACAGACCCGGTCTCCACCAACCAGAAGGCCCTGACTGTCCTGGCGTCCCAAGGCCGACAAACCGGCCACGCCCAAAAAGAAGCCCAAGAAGAAAGTAGCCGAGGACAAACTCACAGTGAGTCGTCCCCCGTCCCAAGCACTAATCGTGTCTTTGCATTACCCCACGAGGGCGCTACCCTTCTAGGTGTCAGTTCTGAGATGTTGACATCGGTACAGTAAAGTCTCGGCTGCCATTCTGTACTGTTGGGGATGGCACACAGTTTGTGGATATGACTTAACATCTAAATTAGGCTCAGGCTATGACTGTTGTGGGGCCATTCTTTGGGCTGCCTCATGCTTCAATGTGGCTGTTCTCCATAGCAACAGTAATTTTGATTTGGCTTTGGCTCAACTTTCCCTATTGAGAGAGAATGTGTCTTGTACAGAGACCTTTGAACTTGTGAATAAGAAGTTGTTATTGTGTTTGCAAGCAAACATATCCTCATTGTTAAAGATACATGGTGCTGCTGATAACTCAAGTGAATGAAATGTACAATGAAAAATGAAAACTACACCATGTCAAGTGGCACCACAACAACAAACAAAGTGAGGATTATGAACAAAATATATCGATTGTTAGCCAAAGGCCACCTTTGAGAAAGTTCCAGCAAGGATTGAAATGCCAGGCCCTCTTAGTTTTTTTTCTTCAGATGTGTATTTAGGGTCACTTGAGTCAGGAAGCAGTTTGGGATTTGTGTGTTTGTATGACTCTAGTAATCAAATACATTTGTCGACGATTACAGGCCGTGGATAAAGATCTCTTGAGGGAGCTTGGGCCCAGAGGAGACGGAGACGAGGAGGAGATCCAACGACTTCTTGATGAGGTGAGTGCCCTCTGGTTGTCTCTTTCTCGGCCACTGCCCCCCCCCCCCGATCCAAAATGAGACTTGAAACTTGAGGCTACTCGTTATGAAGGAGTAACAAGGACAGTATAGCAGCGGGTACCGCATTGCATCATAGATATAATGATGCAATATTCGAATCCACCACACGAATCCACCACGCGACCTCGACCAGCTCGGTGGTCAAGATGTCTGCACTAGAAAGTGGGAGTCTCGGGTTCAAATCCCGCCCGAGCTGCCTGAAAGTTTTTCATCAGGCATCGGGCAAAGCACTGAGCACTCGGTGTTTATCACGCCGCGCAGGGCAAAGTCATGATGAGTTTGGTGAAAACGACCGCAGATGGGATAAACAATGGGTGTGTGGTTTGTTTGTTCGTCAACAGGGGGCCGATGCGACCTCGGAGAACGCGGACGGCTTGCCCGCCCTGACCCTGGCTGTGGCTAACAAGCACTGGCAGTGTCTGGAGACGCTGGTCAACAATGGCGCCGAGATCAACCGCAAAGCCGGGCCGTGAGTCATGATAGTCTGGCACCTCTGTCTGTCTGTGTGTGTGTGTGTCCGTGTGTGTGCTTTTGCGTGTGTGCTGGGAGATGTCTGGAACCCAGACTACGGGCTAGTAATACCCAGACATGCAACTCTATCTAAGACCATTTGATGTCTCCATCTCTTCATCGAAAAAAGAAAAAAGAAAAAAAGATGCACTGTGTAATGTAAATTGCCGTTGGTCACCTGAATAATCATGGGATGAGTTATGTAAGAAAATGGGAACAAAAATAAGAATAACGTTTAAGATAACAGTCAAACAAACAAAGTAAACAAAGTGCTAGTTGACTATTAGGGAGGCCACCATGTAAGGGCTGGATAGCTCAGATGAATAAGCACTGGTACGTTAATCCAGAGGTCTTGGTTTCAATCCCTGTCCAATCAAAGTTTTCTTTGCCAATTTTTCCATTTGTTTCAGACTACTTTTGCTTTATGAAGTACATACAGTACCCATACAGTCAGGGTCAGGATTAGGTTAGGGTTAGGGTCAGGGTTAGGTTTAGGGTTAGATTTAAAGTTAGGTTTAGTGGTTAGGGTTGGGGTTAGAGTTAGGGTTAGGGTTAGGTTTTGGGTTAGGGTTAGGGTTAGGGTTAGGGTTAGGTTTAGAGTTAGGTTTAGTGGTTAGGGTTGGGGTTAGAGTTAGGGTTAGGGTTAGGGTTAGGATCAGGGTTAGGTTTAGCGGTTAGGCGTAAGGTTTGGTTTCATGTTTTGATTGTTATGTCAGTGAGAAAGTTTGTAACATTTTTTTGATATGAAATCTACCCGCCAAAAGATACTATTCTCAAACCCTTAATGCACTCCAGTAAAGCGGAATTCAATATAATTAAACACAGTGATAATTGATATACAAAAATGTTGCAAACTGCTTACTGACTAAAATTACCCAAATGCAAATCTTAAAATTTAGTGGGCCTGACGTTTCGATTCTAGGACCTTTCTGCCTTTCTGCCTTTCTGCCTTTCTGCCCTCTGCCTTTAAGAAAGGTCCTGCTAGGATCGGAACGTCAGGCCCACTAAATTTTAACACAGTGATAATTGTTGGGGATTTTAAGAATGCAATTCAACAGGGCCTTTGTATGTTTTTGCAACCCCCCCCCCCTCCCAATGATCAGGAAAGGCAATACTGCCCTGCATGAGGCCGTCCTGCTGGGCCGTGAGGGCAAGCGCGGCGTGGAGGAACTGCTAGGCCTCGGGGCCAGCTCCAAGGTCAAGAACAGCCGGGACGAGACGGCCTACGACCAGGCGGTCAAGGGTGGGGAGGAGGCAGTCATCGGCCTGTTTGCCTCCACGGCCGGCCAGGGACTGCTGGACAGGCTGGTCAAGCAGAATGCCAGGCCGCAGCTGGAAAGGTTCTGAGACCAAACAGTCAAACAGGTCACCGCGCCGGCCATCCATTACTTACTACTGTTCCATAGCAGCGATACCATGATGTTTGCAAGCTACTTTCAGCACTCACGTCAAGAGAAAGGCCCTTCTAGGATCGAAACATCAGCCCTCTGTAAATGTATGAGACTGACTTGAGTGACAGAAACAGTCTGAAATTTTCATCCTAGCAGCCTTTGGGAAAAGTCGCACTAGAATCGAATTTCTTTGGTTCTACCAGAATTGACAGCTTGTGAGAAATGTCCTGCTTGGAAAAAAATGCCTTTGAGAGAGGTCCTGCAAGGATCCAAACACCCTCTCATTTTGTTTTCATATCGGCAAGCAACAAACATCTGAGTTGGAACCAGTATCGTCAGATGTTAGGTGCATTCTTGGATCTAGTAGGTCTTTCTATTGCTCAGTTTGTGATCCATTGTCAGAGCAAGACCTGAACTCAGATGGGAAATCCTTTGTTCAGTAATAATGTGCCGTGCCTTAGATACCATTGATGTTGAATGTCTCTCTTGATGTGGCGATGCCTTTGTAAAAAATGTAATTTCTGCAATACTTCCAGGTGCTTCAACAAGGATGGCCCCACTTGACTTGTCATTTAATTACATGTAGTAGTGTACACTTCAAGTAGGGTTAAACCCTTGTTGAATGAAGTACATTGACGCAAAATCAATATTTTAGATGCAGGGATTTGTGTGGGAGGATCTCAAAGTGTTGAGAAAATACAAAGCAATATTGGAGATGTCATCCATATCAATGTTAGGTTCCCTCAGAGGTCCCACGCTGTGCATATGCTATTTAGTGTGTGGAGGCTGGCACCAGCCTAACTTCAGCAACGTGCAGTGTGTTCTCTGCAAGCACTTGGTGGCACTTAACCTCTGGTTCTAGCTCAGGCTCTGGCTCAGGCTCTGGTTCTGGCTCAGGCTCTGGTTCTGGCTCTGGCTCTGGTTCTGGCTCAGGCTCTGACTGTGACTCTGGCTCTGGTTCTGGTTCCAGCTCAGGCTCTGGTTCTGGCTCAGGCTCTGACTCTGGCTCTGACTCTGGCTCTGGCTCTGGCTCAGGCTCAGGCTCTGGTTCTGGCTCGGGCTCTGGTTCTGGTTCAGGCTCTGGCTCTGGCTCTGGCTCAGGCTCTGGCTCTGGCTCTGGCTCTGGCTCTGGCTCTGACTCTGGCTCTGGCTCTGGTTCTGGCTCTGGCTCTGACTCTGGCTCTGGCTCTGGTGCTTGCTCTGGCTCTGGTTCTGGCTCAGGCTCTGACTCTGGCTCTGGCTGTAGGTGGAGCTTTTGTATAATATGATGCTAAACATGTATTTCAAAACTGTTGCCTGATGTATGGAGAAGATTAGGCGTCTGAATGTGTACATTTTGTATTGTGTATGTGGAACCGTGGCATTTGTTTTCAATTGTAACATAAAAAACAAAACGATTGGATGGATTTCATTGCAGATTATCATTGTCCTCTGTCGAGTGCCCTTTCTCATTTTCAGTTTTACATTTTTCTTGTTTCACCGTTAAGACTGTCTGTTGGGATCTGCCCATTACTGTGGAGCTGACACGGGAAGGAGTTTCATGTGGCACGGTAGAAGAAAAATGATTATTTTCCCCCAATTTCTCTAAAAGGAGCTTTGTGGTTTGGAAACGATACAAAGTGGATTTTCTGATTCAAGATCCCCCGGCAGGAAAAAGAAAAATTATAAGAATAATGCGTTCATATACATATAGGCATATATAATGAATTAAAATCAAGTTTGACGGAAAAATGGCCCTACCAAAAGCAAGGAGAGGCCTCGGGTTTGAGTCCTGGACCAGTCAAATATGTCTGCTATTTTTTTTTTTCAAAATTGTTCAAAAAGTTCCCAGTCAGTTTTCTCTTAGTTTAGTTCTGTGAATATCAATGTTGAAAATATCGATAACGAGTGAATAGTACAAGGGACAAATAAATGTTACGATTTAAACAAAGAAGAAGGAAACTCCAGGAATATTTCACAAATTCAAGAGAAGGTCATGACTGGACCGGCTTTTGAATTCGAAACTTCTGTCTTATAACGTACCAACTCTCATGCCATATGAGCTATCCAGCCCTTAGAGGGCGGCCTTCCCAAATGGTAGACCTTAGAAGCGGCCAAGTAAAATGCTATACGTCAGAACTGAATATTCATGTGGTCAATCTCCCGACTGCGGGGGGTCAATGGGTCAAGTCAATTTATGCCAATGACCTAGCGCAGCACTATACCCGGAACTTAATTTATGCTAAAGAGCCAAAATATTCATCAGTGAACACATCTGACTTACAGCATTTTAATTGGCCGCCTCTGAGGACTACCTTCCCAAATAGTCAGCTATCTTTGCCGGAATGCCTGGGGCGCCTGTCAGAAGCGTTCAAACATTTCACTCGCAGTCAAATAATTAATAACGAAGCTATGCCTGTTTACGAAATGAAGGCTTAAAGGCCCTATACAACATTGGTAAAGGTCAAAAGATTACCACAGTTTGTGTGTTAAACCATTAAACATTCTAAAAAAGCCATCCTGCGAAGGTTTAGACTTCGGCTTAGACTTCGGTCATAATTCGGTCATATTTATCTTACTCGTTATAATCTAAAAACAAGCGTTTGGCCGCAGTTTCTTGTTGAATACCCTGTAGGCTACCTATCAAGCCAACAAACCTTCAAATTCGGAAACAAACCACAACCTGGATTTTCAGGTTTTGACGAAGATTTCGTAAACGGCTATAATTATTACGTCCTTGATTAAACTGCCACGGTCCACGAGGATCACGTCCCCACTTGTCCACCAGACGCAAACCATTACGTCATAGGACTTAGGATTAAGATTATGACTGTAGACTTTGTGAGAAAGAGAGAGGGCAAGGCGAACCTGTGGTTGCTGTGGCATACACAGCTGTCGTTCTTGGTCGTGATTGCGTGGGGGACAAACGCGCGCAGCGTCTACGGGTGCTGAACGCGCACGCAGACGCAGAACGCGCACGGTGAAAGCATACGGATTGAAATCCTAATCCTAATCATTTGCCAAAACCCTCTTGGTCTCTCCCATATAGTTATACACTCTATAACATGGTCTCGCCCATAGAGTAATACACGATAATTGTCTCAACCATAGAGTCATACACTCCATTATGGTCTCACGGTCACTCATAGAGTCATACACTATAATGGTCTCATTCATACAGTTATACACTATAATGGTCTCACCCATATTATAGTTATACACTATAATGGTCTCACCCATATAGTTATACACTATAATGGTCTCACCCATATTATAGTTATACACTATAATGGTCTCACCCATAGAGTCATACACTATAATGGTCTCACCCATAGAGTCATACACTATAATGGTCTCACCCATAGAGCACTCTAGGGCCTATTTGGTCTCACCCGCAGATTACATTGGCCTGTAGGCATACACTATACTGATATTTTGACATTATTTGAAGTTAACAATTACCCAATTGTCTTGTTTAATTCGGCAGTGACATGTCTTGCGCAAATTATTGCGACCGATGACGCTCAACAAATCGTTTCCCTAGCTGTGTTTAAAAGAGACCAATACATTAGCCTACTGGCTTGCATGTTTTTCATCATAAAGACCGATTCAGACGAGGCGGTAGTTCACACGACTAATGGGAGGGATACACACACAACTAACAAAATAATTAAGAATTTATAAGCGACTGGTTTTCAGTCGGCCTTGGGTAGGTCAAGGCAAAGAGCGGTTGGATCGTGATGGGGAGACTTCTGGTCAGGGTGGAGAATCACGGTGTGTCCTGTGCAGTGTTTGAATCATTGCGACTCTGATGCTCAGGCGAGCAAACGTTCACGCATTCGATGAAACGTGGTATTTCTACAACTCGAGGAACAGCGTCTAACCATGAGAAATAAGCAGCATATAGAAGATGAAAGGTTGATCATATTAATATAAGGGTATAGGTGTTATAAGCCAAAGGTCGCGGGTTCAGGTCCCCGTTCAGTCGTATTTTCTTTGCCACTTTATAAATTGAAGTTAATACAGAAACTGTTGCAAACTTCTCCCTGACTAAAATGACCTGCAATAGATGAATCTCAACAGTTAGAGGGTCTGACGTCACGATCGGGTTATAAATTATCAAGTCCGTGTTATAAAATATTAGGCCTATATCTATATAGTCAGTTTTCCTGTACTTCGTTGAAAATAAAGGGTTTTTTTCTGGTTTCAAATGGTTAATTGTGGAGTATAGTAATGAATTGCACTTCGTGTAACAAATTGAACAACGTGAACCTTGATTTAATGGGAGCGGATGAGAGAGAGAGAGATGGAGGTGGGGGGGGGGGGGAGAGAGAGAGAGATGGAGGTGGGGGGGGGGGAGAGAGAGAGAGAGAGAGAGAGAGGCGGGTGCGCTGCAGACAGACACAAATCAATGCCCAATTGTAAGGTGGTCGAGCGCGGCTCACGATAATTATATTGTCCAAACCTAATGAATTTCACGCGCGCATTAGGCTATACTGCAACCATTGCATGGAGCCAATTGCCCGAAAACATCGATTACAATGATACACAAAAGGCTGACGCATTGGCCACGCAAGCCCAGACGTCGACGGCGGAGGATTTAGGCCTATACTTGCTTCACGAACGAACTCGAACTTGCCGGCCGCCGCCAGTCGCCGGGCAACGGGAAGCATCACGGCAGTTTATGTTTCCTTCACGAACCGTGATGTGTTCGTGACGTGTCCGAGATCTCAGCCAATGGGCGACGTGCTGTAGTCCGCGTGACCCGGACGAACGGAGCTGGTTGCTGGGCGCGGTTCTCGAGGGGTGGGGGTGAGGATGGGGGGGGAGGGGGAGTTGCCAAAACGCACCGCACTCCATATCAGAACGCCCGCCAGAGCCTTTTTCACGATATGTCCATTGGAATGACTTCGGTAACATCGGTGACAAACAGCCATCATTTTATTTCATTAATTTATCTCATTAATTGATTTATACGCGGACGGTCCCCCCCCCCGAAGACACCTTAATTTGAACGACAAATACATAAATCGTACACTGCATATCGATGTAATCATGTTTGGTGGATCTAGATTACCAAATGCATGTTGCAATTATTAATGAAATCGCCTCGATTCAAGACGTAAGCGAGCCAATGAACTTGATCTGTTATGCCATTCAGTAACCAAGTGGCATCTATTTACGCCATAGATGACAATTCCGACCACTTTGGACATCACATTAGTGTTGAATGCAATGGTAAAACACGAAAAACAATCACACTCCATTCACTCTGTCTGATATGATGCTTATACCTAAAACATTTGCTTTCCCTCCTTTCAATGGAAACATTTTCTTGAGAAGCTCAGACGTTCTACGACATTGGTCATTTTAGCCTCGAAAGAAAACATTGTAAATTTGTCTGATTTTTAAGACACGTCCTTCACTGTGAGGCGGAATCGAAATACAATAGCAATAATTCTATTCGATAAATACTGTCACTGTCATCTCCATTATCAGTAATTTCTGTTATCGTGCGGGCGTGACTGGAAAATTGCAAAAACAAACAAAATGGCCTCCGCTCGACCGTATCCTTATAATAACTGCACGTTGAGCCATGCATGTAACGGTAAGCCACAGGTACAACACGAGTTACTCAGTGCTGGAGTCACGACATACTTGCAATGCAATGGGTCTAATTGGATACAAAATGTATGACCCTTCAATGAATGTCAGTGGAAAATCTTCCGCCTCTTATTACAAAGGGGCTCAAATTTTGATGCCATGCCGGGCCTTTAAGAGTAGTCATGGCAACGAAAATGCCTGCCCAAGTGAAATGCCGACTGGATGCTGTGGCAAAAACTATAGTGCATTGCGCTGAATACGATCATAATTATTAAGTATTAGGTCCCACGGGTGTTGTTATAAGGGTTGGCGGGAGGAGGGGGCATCCTTCTGGTTCGCTGACTTCGAATCAAATAGAGATAGAGGCATCCTTTGCAAGTCATTTGCTTTGTTGATGGCAGCCCCTCGCCTACCAATTACGCTGCAATAATTGGTATCGCCCAACTGCGCAAAAATGCCTGACAGTAAACTCTATGTTTGAAAATAGACCGGCCGGGCCTGTAGGGAGTGGCGCGTGGTACCAATGAACGAGTCGGCCTGTAGGCCTACGTATTGGTTTTGATACCAACATCACAGGCCTTCTACGAATCCATGGATCAGGCTCGGGCTCAGGCTTCATCTCCGTCTGACAATATCTGGCAGGTTGTGAATTATCGCCGAATTTGTAGATTAGTGTTCGCTTGTTAAAGGCCCAATACAAAATTTGGAAGATCGGAAAACATCGATGTCCACAGATTTCCTTCTAATTTACACAGTTTGTAGATGGTCATGATAGAATCCTCATGTTGAAATCTTACTGTCATTAGTCTTGGATGCTGTTCTTCCCGAGAAATCTTCCCTCAAACATCGACAAATAGTTTATTACTCACAAGTAATAAACTATTTCTTACACTAAAGTGTAAAAACCGTGACGGTTTTTTGCCTTTTTCTACTTTCTCAGATTACCATTTGAGCTAAAACCTTCGCAGGATTTCTTTTTTGGAATGTTTAACGGTTTAATACACAAACTGTGGCAATCTTTTGACCTTTACCAATGTTGTATATAGGGCCTTTAATTATGCCCGTGGGATGAAATCTGATAAGGGAAACGTGACCGAAGCAGAAGCCCGAGCCCAAGCGCATGCGGGGTAGACGCATTGTCACGTCGCTGCCAGGTAGACTACGCATCTACCAGGAGTGTAGTCTGTCGAAGGTTGTGCCATGATGCAGTTACCAGCAAAGCAACTTCTTACTTCGAACCAGGAAAACACTACACCCAAGGAGCAGATGTTTTTGAATACCATTGAAGATTCATTTTTTTCGGCTTAGTATATATACTCTCGCATCACCCTATATACTGTAGAGGCGGTTCGCACGTTCGAAAACTTTTGTCTGGTGAACTGGAGGAACAACAAACGATTTCCTGAAAATCACCACCAGTGTTTTACTTGTCTGTGTCAGCCAGAAAGCGATCAAGGAAAGCAACGTCCTTGGGGCTTAACACCCGTTCGATGCACGTTGAAACTTACGAGCCAAACTGTGCACTATTGGAGCCGCGATCTGAACCGATAACTGTATATCATCGCCACTATGACGTCGGCACGTCTGGTCCTGATCATGTGTCTGATAATCGGACGCACTTCTGGTCAGGATGAGAAGTGTGCGGCCTCAATTCCAGGTGCGACCAGCAAACCAAGGGTCTGTACTTCTCCTTGGACCCGGTGGGGAGGGAACTGCTACCAACTCACTGGAGAGGAATTCACTTGGCTAGAAGCACGGCAGGAGTGCGTTAGGATGGGAGGCACGATGGCCGCACCCGAGTCTCAGAGTGAGATGGATTTCCTGTATGGCTTAAGTCCTGAGTCTTGGATCGCCTGCCAGAAAAACGAACAAGGTAGGCCTATTCATTTTAAAGACACCCATTCTTCTGACTGAAAAGCAGAGGCCTATATAAAGGTCATACAGGAACATTGAGTAGGGGGGGGGGGGGGGGGTTCGTGTTGGCTGATATTCATTACGTTCTCGAAACCCCGCCGAAAACAAGAGAGAATGCGCATGTGAAACTGCCGCTGGGCTCTCTCCACATATTTTCAAATTCAAATGTGCTAAAGACGCACTGAATAATGAATTGGTGCAAACCGAATTGACTTTTCAAGCATCGTCTCCGTACAGTTAAATGGGACGCTGCATTGTTTCCCCAATTATTTACCATGTCCCTTCTGCGCCACCATAGTTTATTGCTTCAATACTGATTGATAGTCAATTTGCTTTGGCCCATCATTTTCCAAGGCTTTTCTTCTTTCCATTCTGAATCCCAGACGCATGGGTTTGCGGGGAGGCTGAGGTTAGAATGGATGGCATGCCATGGCTCTGGCAGGAGTGGAAAGATGCCAACCAATACGGCTGCACGGGGAACTGTTACGCGAGGACTCATGGAGACCACTTGCATTCCGAAAACGAAGACAAGCAAATATTCGCAGTGTGCAAGATGACCTTGGTTTCACCCCAATTGTTATTTTAATAAATCTCGAATGTAAACACCCAGGCCTGTGCCTACACGAATCTCTATTCATCATGCTAACTGCACAGTATATTTTCAAATAGATATCACACAAAATGATTTGCAAGCAAACCTGGGATCAGGGTTTCGAGAAAAAAAAGAGAGTTAGACTTTGGATGATCCGTGCCACTAGGCCTATACCTTCGTTCTTATTATGAAAAGTTTCTGTACGCGTTTCACTGTCAAAATAGCATTCTAGTGAGTGATCGTGATCACTGAATGAGTGTGATTTGCTTACACAATGCTAGTAAAAACCTACCTGACAGAGTTCGAATATAGCCAGCAAGTGACACTCTGTGTTTGCCTCGCTGTCAGCCTCCGCAATCTATTGGCTCACGAACGGGTCTCGTGTGGATGCGGATATGCCCTGGCGCACGATTGCAGGGTAACTTCACTTACACAAGGCGGCAGAGACATTTTCAATAGCCTCGTTTCAGTACTGGACACATCTTGTATTATGAATCACGAACGCACCTGTTGTAAAAAAAATATCTGTATTAAACTATTCTTTATCGCCTTGTAAAAAAAATCAAATAGGGTACATGTATGACTATGATCCTATATCGATGTAATCCTAATTATGTAATAGATCGAAACACCTTTTATTTGGGGGGTGGGGGTGGTATTGGGGGAAGTGGCAAAGAAAACTTTGACTGGAGCGGGACTTGAACCCGACACCTCTAGCTTTGCGTACCAGCGCCTTTACCAATCTAAAATAAATATAAACTACATTGTGTATCGATGTAATCGTGTTTGGTAGATTAAAATAATTTGAAATTCCGTTTGAATATGCAAACACAAGCAATAGTGGCAATTTATATTCAGTGGTATTTTTTGTTGCACGGTCATTATTACGATGATGATTTCTTTTCGCAAATGCATGTTGCAATTATTAACGGTATCCGACTCATTTCAAGACATACTTGAGCCAATTAATCATGATCTGATAATATTTCATTTAGTAACTGAGAGGCATCGGTTTACGCCATAAATAAAATATGACAAAACCGACCACTATGGACATCGAATTAGTGTTGAATGCAATGGTATAAACACGAAAAAAGAATTGCACCCACTCATCGGTTAATTACGCTTTAATAAAAGATCATTTGCTTTCCCTCCTTTCAATGAACGCATTTTCTTGAGAAGCTTAAACGTTCTATGACATTGGTCATTTTATTAGCCTCGAACAAGAAAACATTGTAAATTTGGTCTGATTTTTAAGATACGGTCGTCACTGTGAGCCAGAATCGAAATAAAATAGCAATAATTCTATTCGATAAATACTATCATTGCGTCTCCATTATCAGTTATTATTTCAGTTATTGTGCGGGCGTGACTGGAAAATGGCAAAAGAAAAAAAAATGGCCTCCGCTCGACCGTATCCTTATAATAACTGCACGTTGAGCCATGCATGTAACGGTAAGCCACAGGTACAACACGAGTTACTCAGTGCTGGAGTCACGACATACTTGCAATGCAATGGGTCTAATTGGATACAAATGTATAACCCTCAAATGAATCTCAGTGGAAAATCTTCCGCCTCTTATTACAAAGGGGCTCAAATTTTGATGCCATGCCGGGCCTTTAAGAATAGCCATGGCAACGAAAATGTCTTCCGATGCTCGCCCAAGTGAAATGCCGACTGGATGCTGTGTACAATAACATTGGCAAAAACTATAGTGCGCTGAATAGCGATCATAAGACAGTGTTAGGTCCCAAGGGTGTTGTTATAGGGGCTGGCGGGAGGAGGGGCATCCTTCTGGTTCGTTGACTTCGAATCAAATAGAGGCATCCTTTGCAAGTCATTAGCTTTGTTGATGGCAGCCCCTTGCCTGTCAATTGGCTCTATGCTGCAATTGATATCGTCCAACTGCGCAAAGATGCCTGCCAGTAAACGAAATTATTATTCAATTTGCGTCAAGCGGACGTGACCCGTGCCTCGGTCTAACCGATTCCATTTATGCTGTATTTGAATAGAGCCCGAACTCTGTATATATAGGGAGTGGCGCATGGCACCAATGAATGAGTCGGCATAGGTCTTCGCTTTGATACCAACATCACAGGCCTTTTACGAATCCATGGATCAGGCTCGGGCTCAGGCTTCGTCCCCGTCTGACAAAACCTGGAAATACAGGTTGAGAATTATCGCCAAATTTGTAGGTTTGTTGGCTTGTTAAGCACTGAGGATTATTCACCGAGAAACTGAGGTCAGGTGCTTGTTTCTATATGCATGATAAGAGAAATGTGACCGAAGCATATCAAGCCCGAGACCAAGCTTTCATTTTGTAAACGGCAATATTAATTTTACATGGTGCGCATGCGGGGTAGACGCATTGTCACGTCGCTGCCAGGTGGACTACGCATCTACTCATGAGTGTAGTCTGTCGAAGGTTGTGCCATGATGCAGTTACCAGCAAAGCAACTTCTTACTTCGAACCAGGAAAACACTACACCCAAGAAGCAGATGCTTTTGAATACCCATTGAAGTTTCTTTCTTAGTTGGTCTTATTAGTACTCTCATTACCCTACTGTATAGAGGCGGTTCGCACGTTTGAAAACTTTTGTCTGGGGAACTGGAGGAACAACAGGCGATTTCCTGAAAATCACCACCAGTGTTTTACTTGTCTGTGTCAGCCAGAAAGCGATCAAGGAAAGCAACGTCCTTGGGGCTTAACACCCGTTCGATGCACGTTGAAACTTACGAGCCAAACTGTGCACTATTGGAGCCGCGATCTGAACCGATAACTGTATATCATCGCCACTATGACGTCGGCACGTCTGGTCCTGATCATGTGTCTGATAATCGGACGCACTTCTGGTCAGGATGAGAAGTGTGCGGCCTCAATTCCAGGTGCGACCAGCAAACCAAGGGTGTGTCCTTCTCCTTGGACCCGGTGGGGAGGGAACTGCTACCAACTCACTGGAGAGGAATTCACATGGCTAGAAGCACGGCAGGAGTGCGTTAGGATGGGAGGCACGATGGCCGCACCCGAGTCTCAGAGTGAGATGGATTTCCTGTATGGCTTAAGTTCTGAGTCTTGGATCGCCTGCCTGAAAAACGAACAAGGTAGGCCTATTCATTTTAAAGACACCCGTTCTTCTGACTAAAAAGCAGAGGCCTATACAAAGGTCATACAGGAACATTGAGTAGGGGGGGGGGGTTCGTGTTGGCTGATATATATTACGTTCTCGAAACCCCGCCGCGAAAGGAAGGCCGAAAACAAGAGAGAATGCGCATGTGAAACTGCCGCTGGGCTCTCTCCACATATTTTCAAATGCAAATGTGCTGAAGACGCACTGAATAATGAAATAATTATTGCAAACCGAATTGACTTTTCAAGCATCGTCTCCGTACAGTTGAATGAGACGCTGCATTGTTTCCCCAATTATTAACCATGTCCCTTCTGCGCCACCATAGTTTATTGCTTCAATACTGATTGATAGTCAATTTGCTTTGGCCCATCATTTTCCAAGGCTTTTCTTCTTTCCATTCTGATTCCCAGACGCATGGGTTTGCGGGGAGGCTGAGGTTAGAATGGATGGCATGCCCTGGCTCTGGCAGGAGTGGAAAGATGCCAACCAATACGGCTGCACGGGGAACTGTTACGCGAGGACTCATGGAGACCACTTGCATTCCGAAAACGAAGACAAGGAAAAATTCGCAGTGTGCAAGATGACCTTGGTTTCACCCCAATTGTTCTTTTAATAAATCTCGGATGTAAACACCCAGGCCTGTGCCTACACGAATCTCTATTTATCATGCTAACTGCACAGTATTTTTTCAAATAGATATCACACAAAATGATTTGCAAGCAAACCTGGGATCAGGGTTTCGAAAAAAAAGAGAAGAGAGTTAGACTTTGGATGATCCGTGCCACTAGGCCTATACCTTCGTTCTCATTATGAATAGTTTCTGTACGCGTTTCACTGTCAAAATAGCATTCTAGTGAGTGATCACTGAATGAGTGTGATTTGCTTACACAATGCTAGTAAAAACCTACCTGACAGCGTTCGAATATAGCCAGCAAGTGACACTCTGTGTTTGCCTCGCTGTCAGCCTCCGCAATCTATTGGCTCACGAACGGGTCTCGTGTGGATGCGGATTTGCCCTGGCGCACGATTGCAGGGTAACTTCACTTACACAAGGCGGCAGAGACATTTTGAATAGCCTCGTTTCAGTACTGGACACATCTGTATTATCTATCACGTATAAAGTTAATCGAACGCACCTGTTGTAAAACATATCTAACCGGCATTGAAACCACAGTAAACCACACATGGTTTTTCCTGTGGGAGGATAAGAGCCATGCACCACGACATTCCACAGCGTTGTTTTTGTGGTGTCCTGTGGTATGTGAGCCTACACCCCTGTGGGCACTGTGGTAAATTGCGGTATACAGTGTGCGTCCTGTGCAGGAGGTGCAAAATCAAATAGGGTACATGTATGACTATGGTCCTATATCGGTGTAATCATATTTAATAGATTATAACACTTATTTTGGGAATTTTTGTTTTTTTGGGGGGGAGTGGCAAAGAAAACTTTGACTGGAGCTGGACTTGAACCAGAGACCTCTGGGTTTGCGTATACCAGCGCTTTTACAATCTAAAAGAAATAAATAGGTCTATAGACTACACTGTATATTGATGTAATCGTGTTTGGTAGTTTAAAATAATTAGAAATTTCTTTTAAAAATGCAATCACAAGCAATCGTGGTAATTTAGCTGATATTTCATTTAGTAACTGAGAGGCATCGGTTTACGCCATAAATACAATATGACAAAACCGACCACTTTGGACATCGCATTAGTGTTGAATGCAATGGAATAAACACGAAAAAAAATACACTAACTCATCTGAAATGGTGCTTTTATAAAAGAAAATTTTCTTTCCCTCTTTGGTCATTTTAGCCTCGAAAAAGAAAACATTGTAAATTTGTCTGAAAATTTAAGACGCGGTCTTCACTGTGACCCGGAATCGAAATAAAACAGCAATAATGCAGGAGGTGCAAAATCAAGTAGGGTACATGTATGACTATGGTCCTATATCGGTGTAATCATATTTAATAGATTATAACACTTATTTTGGGATTTTTTATTTTTTTGGGGGGGGGGGTGGCAAAGAAAACTTTGACTGGAACGGGACTTGAACCAGAGACCTCTGGGTTTGCGTATACCAGCGCTTTTACAATCTAAAAGAAATAAATAGGTCTATAGACTACACTGTATATTGATGTAATCGTGTTTGGTAGTTTAAAATAATTTGAAATTTCTTTTAAAAATGCAATCACAAGCAATCGTGGTAATTTAGATTCAGTGGTATTTTTTTCGCACGGTCATTATTACGATGATTCATTTTGTTTCGCAAATGCATGTTGCAAATATTAACGGTATCCGACTAATTTCAAGACGTACTTGAGCCAATTAATCATGATCTGATATTTCATTTAGTAACTGAGAGGCATCGGTTTACGCCATAAATACAATATGACAAAACCGACCACTTTGGACATCGCATTAGTGTTGAATGAAATGGAATAAACACGAAAAAAAATACACTAACTCATCTGAAATGGTGCTTTTATAAAAGAAAATTTTCTTTCCCTCTTTGGTCATTTTAGCCTCGAAAAAGAAAACATTGTAAATTTGTCTGAAAATTTAAGACGCGGTCTTCACTGTGACCCGGAATCGAAATAAAACAGCAATAATTATATTCTCAAAATTTAGTGGGCCTGACGTTTCCATCCTAGCAGGTCCAGCTAGATCGAAACGTCAGGCCCACTAAATGTTGAGATTTGCATTTGGGTAATTTTAGTCAGTAAGCAGTTTGCAACATTTTTGAATATCAAAAATTGTATTCGATAAATACTGTCACTGACGTCTCCATTATCAGTATTAATATTTCAGTTATCGTGCGGGCGTGACCAGAAAATGACAAAACAAACAGCAAGAGCACCAAAAAATGACTACACTCGACCATATCCTTGTAACTGCACGTTGAGCCATGCATGTACCGGTAAGCCACAGGTACAACACGCGTTGCTCAGTGCTGGAGTCGCATCTATACTTGCAATGCAATGTGACTAATTGGGTGCAAAATATATTGAGGAAGTCCGATCCAGCCAGCGCCACTGAATGTCAGTGGACAATCTCCCGTCTCTCGTTGAATTGAATGCGGACTCAAATGTTGATGCCATGCCGAGTAGCCATGGCAACGGCAATGCCTAATTCGGATGCGCGCCCAAGTGAAACGGGCTGGATGCTGTGTATAATAATAGCAGCCAAAATTATCGTGCTCTGAATATGATCGGAATGATTAGGTACCCCCCGGTACTTCCGGGCGTGGGAGCAGGAGTGGGGGGGGGGGACGCCTAAATTCCTTCCGGTTCGCTGACTTCGAATCAAATGGAGATAGAGGCATCCTTTGCAAGTCATTAGCTTTGTTGATGGCAGCCCCTCGCCTACCAATTATGCTGCAATAATTGGTATCGCCCAACTGCGCGAAGATGCCTGCCAGTAAACGAAATTATTATTCAGTTTGCGTCAAGCGGACGTGACCCGTGCCTCAGTCAAACCGATCCGATGCAATAACTATTTGAAAAGAGACGGCCTCTGTAGGAAGTGGCGCGTGACATCACGCCTGTGGGGCCCCTACGTCTTCGTTTCGATGCCAACATCATTATTTTGCACGGTGCGCATGCGGGGTAGACGCGTTGTCACGTCGCTGCCGTGTAGCGTACGTACTACTTTTTTTACACGAAAGCCTGTGGCTTTTCGCTTTTTTAGTCAATTTAACGGCTGGCAAATGTGTCACGTCTACGCTCACTCCAACCCCCCCGGCCCCGCCTACAGGAGGGGGGATGTAGTGAGCGTTTTATGTGTGCACGCGCTGAGCATGTGAAAGTTCATGCACATGCAATGCTGCCGTAGGCCTACATCACACGTTGCACCGATCAGCGTAGACCTAACCCTAACCCTAACCAAGGAGGTAGCTCTCCTAATACCTCTTTGCCCTAACCCTAACCCTAACCCTAAACACATCCACCGCGGGGGGGGGGGGGGGTTGGAGTGAGCGTAGACGCATTTACCAGCCGTTAAATTGACTAAAAAACGAAAAGTCACAGGCTTTAATTCGTGGAAAAAAATATTACGCTGCCGGGTAGACTTGAAATCTATAGGCCTACCCACCACTAAGGAGTGCAGTCGGTCAAATCTTGTCTCACTTCTAAAAATTGCACATGCCGGGGAATTGCTATTTTCGGTTTATTGCTGAAATGAAAAATAGGTCGCATGTATCACCTTTGTTTGAGAATAAAGAGAAATACCGGTAACGTCCATAGGTCGTGTAGGTTGATCTTGGGTTCAGCTTTTATATATACAGTGTATATGTCCGCATCGAAAGTCACGACGGATGGCCACAAAGGATCGTTCCAAAATAGCAATTGGAATCGTACCGATTTGCATTTACGACCTGGTGAATCGATTTTCTAATCCGTACATGTACGTACGAATTATAGTAATCCGTACGTACGAATGAGTGATCCAAACGTACGGGTTAGTAATCGGAACGTATACGGATTAAAAATCATTTACCAGGTCCTAAATACACTTCGGTAGAATCATAAAATGCCCCACTCGATTCGCGACTCGAGTCGCGATTGCTCAAGAGCGATGAGGCTATTAGTTTAACCCCAAATCAACGCTCGAAGAAAGACTACCGGTACACGACGAACCACCCGCACGCCTCGAGCGCCTTTGGAACTCTGCTCCACAAAGCAGTTGCTACCGTTTTGGTAGCAGATGTGATATGTGACCCGGCACAACGACATGAAGAATATCCCACCAAAACACTTTTTGAATAAACAACGCCTGAAGTTAAAGTATCTTCACAATTCGATTACAAATATTTTTTTTTTTTTGTATTTTCGGAAATTTTAAATATTAGAGGATATTATATTTTGATATCATTTGAAAGCTAATAGTATACTCTTTCACATCATTAGAAAATCTCGTAATCTTAAAAGTGGGGTTATTCCTCATTATGCTGTGCCGGGTCACATATGCATAAATGCAAGAGTCTTCACCAATCAAAACAGAGATCCGAACGCGCTAGCGGCGGCGCGCACAGTCCACGACCCACA
>OX465101.1:11114870-11124870 GCA_949987565.1 Luidia sarsii | reverse complement strand
ACTACCACAAAAGCTTATTTACTGTTTCCAACTCGTTAGTCTTAAAATCGTATACGCATATGAAAAAAGGGAAGGAACATGTCATGTTCTTTTGAACTAGTATGAGTAAAAAAATCAATCGAACTCCTCACAGCGATTTTGGGAACGATTTAAGAAGTCAATTCCTCTTGAGTGGCACACATGGAAAACACGAGAAGGAAGTGAAAGAAAAAAAATGTTAAAAATCAAACATAATTTCCTCTTTGCTTGAAATACGAAACAAATTTAAAGCTAAGTCCCTCGTTCAATACAATGGAAATTTGTAAAGACGCCGTATAGGGGCATATGTGTACGTAGTTAATAATTGTAATGAAAAATATCAATTTAATCCTACAGTACATTTTCAGTAGTAGAGGTGTGATAATATTGATGGTACATCATAAAGATGTTAGTCAAACCTCTCCAGGAATTGGTTCAAATGATAATTACTGTGAAAGTAGCTTTACCCAGTAATGTAAATATTTCATATTTGAAAATCTGCTCCCGGCCGAGTGTTTGGGCATTCTTCATCAAAATGAAGCATTTTGAACACCGCACTGGTATTGCTGGTGACTACAAGAGAGAACCTTAAAACGTGGCATAATGAAACCATTTTGGTTGGGTTTCTTTCGCCGAGGATAATGTTCCAGCTCGAACCCGCGACTCGAACCCGTTTCTTTTATTGCAGATGTTTGACCACCACACTGGTCGAGGTCGTGTGGTGCATTCAAAATAAATTGTATATAATTATGTAGGCCTATAGTGAACTCGAAGGGGTAGGCTATATACCGCGCTGCGTCATAGAGAAGAAAATAAGATTTTTGCGTTGAGGTGAATTCAACTGAATGAGGTGTGCCTTACTCGACGATCTATAATCGACACCGCATACCCATTAGACTCAATCTTATATGATGATACAATCATTATTTCAAAAATTAAATAACACATGAAATAACAGCTGACGATTGAAGCTTAAAGATTATAACTGTATAATATCTGCACGTATAGGTTACACATTAAACTGTATTGATATGCTCATTACGTATGTTGTAAGTATGTATTGTGAACCGTTATAGGCCCACTATCAATAAGTGTACTGAGGCTGCCTAAACTTACAGTAAACAACAGAGGTTCAACATGAATACATCTACTAATACTATTGACAACTTAAACAAACTGACTGGACTAACAATTAATCTGACTGACCGGGGAGTGACATTTTGTCAAAGGTCATGAAATAATGTATTAAAGCCATCACGCCCCCCTTCAACGACTTATCATTTCTAGTCCCAACAAAAATAGAGAATAGAGAATAATTATATATAAAGAGGAAGGGGTTTTTTTTTTGGGGGGGGGGTTCGTTTTTTTGTGTTTTCAAGATGGCCAACGTTTAAATATTTCCTGCAGATAAGATTTGAAAGTTTGCGTGGTGGAAATACCAAGTATAGGGCATGGTTCTAGAGCAACCAGTCTCAATATCAACATATCAGAGGGCCCTATATAGGCCTACACGATTCGATGCTATACCGAGGTATATCTCAGTGGCTATGGGAAAGGTCCTGCTAGGATCTCACCGTCCTCTCCCCTACATTTCTGCGATTTCTGCGACATTTTAGTTTGTATAATTATAGGCCTGAAATTATAGGCTTTATTTGCAACAGTAGGCCTATTAATTGTATTATATTGCTTATTGTAATGTACCAATATCTTTCTCCCCTACGCTAATAAAAAACACCACAAATCAGTCTAGGCTACAAGTATTGATTGTTTCTCAATTTCAAAGCATACCCCCAGCGAAATAATTACAGATATTCTCAAGAGAAGAAGTACCTCATTTCCCCCAAATCCGGGC
Organism: Luidia sarsii; assembly: GCA_949987565.1. Taxonomy (NCBI): domain Eukaryota; kingdom Metazoa; phylum Echinodermata; class Asteroidea; order Paxillosida; family Luidiidae; genus Luidia; species Luidia sarsii. The sequence continues at coordinate 11,123,000 of OX465101.1, read as the reverse complement.
GATTCCCCGCCGTAGCCGATGGGGTTGAACTTTTGAACGCCTTTAAGCTAATCAGAACATGGAGCAATGCCGGTATTCTGAATAACCAATCACAGAACCTGTTTCGAGACACGCCTCTATTCGTAGCCTTTCTCGTGCTCCCGTATGGGGAAAAAATGACTTTCTTGGATTGTGGATGTAGAAATTGGAGACATTGACATGTCCATAAAAAACACGAGTACAAAATTTTAACCAAAAATTTATAAAACTGCGAGAAATATGTCCGTGTCATTAATTTTGCATCAGTCCGGCTCGTTGGGGGACAGAGTTTTCCGACTGACTACAAGACTACATGGCCTTGGTGTTTTGGTCAGGCCGTGGTCAGCCATTACATACACGTGAAAACTCACGGTACAACAGCTCCAACCGTCGAACACCGTGAGTGACCACCTCCCGAAATCACGACGAGTTTGCCCCCGGTCATCAGTCTGAACATCTCAGAGACGAGGGGATTCGGCGATCGCGGTCGACCAGCCTCCCGGCGGCATGGACGGTGCCGATCTGAACATGAATTCGTCGTCCCGGGCCCCTGCCCCGTTGACGAAGCCGGTCGCGATCGCCGGTGGTGATGAGGTCGGTGGCCGGCCGGCGCGCCGCACGTCGGCGGCAGCGATGCTGCGCGCCTCGTACAGCGTGGGCGGCGGGCCGCTACGGGCGCCCGTCCGACCCAGGCCGCCCCGTCAACGGTCCAAGTCGTCGTCGTTCGGGGACCTCGAGGAGTCCAGCGTGGAGTGCGTGGAGTCGTCCGTGCTCGTCCTGTACGCCGGCGGTACCATCGGCATGTACAAAGAAAACGACGGTAGGTTTTTTTTTTTTACATAGGTTGCGGTGACCGTGACCCTCATCCTCCCGGCGGCCGGAGACCCCGCAACTACTTACTTAAGTGATATCATGCTAATAATTATGTACTACTACTACTACAAAGTACTACTACTACTACTACTGTAGTACTAGTACTACTACTACTAGTACTATTACTACTACTAGTACTGCTACTGTACTGAGTACTGAGTACTGTACTACTAAGTATTAGTATTACTAAGTAGTACTAGTAAGTAGTAGTACTACTAGTACTACTACTACTACTTTGTACTAGTTAGTACTACTAAAGTACTATAGTACTACTAATAGTACTATTAATATTATTTATACTAGTGTCTATAGTACTATTAGTATTACTTGAACTGTAGTACTAGTACTACTAGCACTACAGTTCAAGTAATAGTACTATAGACACTAGTGACAAGTAGTAGTACTACTAATAAAGTACTAATACTACTAGTAATTTCCTCCATGGTACTACTGTAATGTACATTTACTAGCATGGTAGTCCAAGTATCTTGGACCCTCAACATTTCAAAATTCGATAAAAAAAGGGTGACTTGTCGGGTCCAAGTTACTCGGACTACTAGCATGAAGGGTACTACTACTAGTACTAGTCGCTAGTAGTAGTACTACGAATACTAGCCAGTCTTGACGCTGAGGTTCACGTATGCATGATGTACAGTAATTGTATGTGTACCACAGTGATCGAGATCCTGAGATAACAAATAGTGAAATACTATTACTAGATATATAGATTTACTATTTAGGACTAGGAAGTTTTGCGTGGTGGAATCATAATTGAAAGTTTGCAAGTCTAGGACGCCTTCCCAAGATTAAGACAATATTCCGGTACTACATGTAATTTACCACAGAAAAAATGATAAACATGCATTTTCTACTCCTGTCCTACTCCTGTTTGTTTGTTGTTTACTTTGCAGTTTACGAAGTGAGGCCTGGCTATCTCTGCAAGCTGGTGCGTTCCATGCCCATGCTAAATGATGAGCACTATTCGTCTCAGCTAGATCAAACGCCAGGCATGAGTGACAGACCCTTTGCATTGCCGTAAGCTTCCTCTCTCCTGTATGTTCACACTAATTTTAAACGCAGTGGCTGTTGTCACGGCAGTCGTCCGTGTCGGTGGTTCCCTGACTTCACAGTATTTGTCAGGATGTTTAGCTCTTGGAACCAGACTATCAGCTAATAGACTGGTTCAACCAGCCTGCAATGCTGACGAAATACAATCAAGTCAGGGAACCACACGGACGACTGCCGTAACAACAGCCACTGCAAACTTCAAAATAAAAAGTGGGAGGGGGAGGGGGTCAATATGTTGAGACAATGGGTACTTCCCCATTATTAGAGAGGTTTTGTACGTGTACGGATACGCTAAATGCATACGTTTTAGCTATCCGTACCAGTTTGTGGTCATTCTGCCTTTTCGCAATCCCTGCGTATACGTATAGCTCTGTTCGCAATCCCAATGCAGCAATGCTGTCTAAAGTACTTTTAAAATTTCTATTTTTGACGTCATGCACCCACATTTTTATACATGTACCCTATTTTGAGACTAATGTTCGTATTTCTAAGTTCAAACTCACAAAAATGGCCCGTACATATTTAGCAATTACTCATACAGCATCATCTCTCCACAGCATCATCCATATTGACAAAAAAGTGAAGACGATTCACTAGAAATGCAAGATTTTCCTACGCGTTTCTTCCTCGTGTGTAGCGAACGAGATATCCGTGTCGTCCACACGTTTAGCAGATAGCAACTAGTGTATGACGTCATAATTGATGACGTATCCATTGCACTAACCGTATCCCTTCGCTTGCGAAACCTCTCTAATAATTTTCAGTGTTGACAGTTACGACGATGCATCATAACTCAAGTTACCGGTACTCAACTGAAGCTGGATAGCCCACCGTAATGTTGGATGGGTTGCGTGGTTTCTCTGCAGCACTCATCATCTTGCGATAGATCATGAGTGGCAATGCCTTTTGGTGAAATCGACCAGAGGTCCACTATTTCATTAGAAACTGAGGCTGCTCTTTGACGGCCCATTAATCTCAATCGCTAAGCTGCATATGTATGCAATATTGCCATAGTGACTTGTGTCGTTACATCACACTTGGCATAGCAATCAAAAAAGATCTTACAGGACAAGTCTCCAAGGTCTTTCTCGAAATGAAGCCTGAGACAATTATCTTTTTTTTTGGGGGGGGGGGGTCTTCTGGCCAGATTCTTGCCTGGGAAAGGTCGCATGTAAATTTCACTGAGATGATTAATCCAATGCTGGCATACGGTTCGAAAACAGAAAACAAACAAAAAACGCCTTTCGGTAAAAGTTCACCAGAGAGACGGTGTTTATCTGTTGTACATATGTAGATGGCTTTTGTATGTATACGTTGTGTGTAGACAGGCCCAGATGGCAGGAGGTGCAAAGGTCAGTGTGAGGAGTCACTCTTCACTGGTGAGGCCAGTCTCTCGATTTGAATCGTCATTTTTCACTCGCACCAGCACTCCATGATCCAGAAACATCCTTAGACCTCCAGTCCCATCAGCAGACATTTGTGGGTTCCTTTTTCAGTTTCTATTTGAAATGGAAATTTGTGGATGAAGATGGAGTTGAACCCATGACCTTTAAATGGATGAAAATAATTATATGCCACTCTGGCACTGTTTGAATGTCACTTGAGCAAAACAGGCACTATGTGTCATTGATCCCTGATTATATACACTCCATGTACATGCACTGTACATACATGCTGCCTTTAGTTAACGGTAGTAAGTGTTGTTTTTCGCATGGCGATCCAGAGGTCTCGGGTTCAAATTCTGATGCAGTCAGAATTTGTTTTTCATTAAAAAAAAGGCGAACTTACTGCACATGTACATTTCGTCACCCATTCTTTCTATAACCAAACTATCTTCTTTAGAAACACATGTATATATTGCCCAATGAAACATCTATAATCTACCCAGCCTTCTGACACAGTTAAAGAGTGACCTTGGCAGTGTATGGGAATACACTGCCAAGTGTATGTGGCAAACCCAATGTCTGTGGCAAAGTCATTGTGTCATATCTACTGGTGCCAAGGCTGCATCAATATTCCATGTACCGGTACATTACATGTATCTATCTATGGAGGCTTATGCCTTGCCTCCATGACATGTTGCAGCCTTGGTTAGCGCAAATGCACACACTATCAATCAGCCAAATTTGTAGGCTTCAGTCTAAATGTCGATATATAATATCAAACAAATTGATTGAACATTTTAGTTTTAAAAATTCATTCGTCGACATTATCGATAAAAATCCACTTTTGTGTGTTTGAAATGGGTAGAATGTCTGCGAAAATTGTGTTTTTAAAACCCAGTAGGCCTATTTTACTTAAAGGGTTAGTAGCATCTAGACTACTGACTTCATACACAACCAGTCAAACCAGACAAGCAGTCATTTGAGCCAACCAGCAACATTTAATATCCTTTAGCTACAGGAAATGACCATGAAGAGAGAGCCAAATATTTTCCATTTTGTCCCCCAGTATCAAATACATGTATGAAGCGGATATGGTCCCTTGTCTTGACTGTGAGCCTAACTGAACCTCCATAATTCATTGTAATTCCATGGTTGTTGGTTTTTGGTTTATTTTGGTCTGAGAACCAGGTCGAGTCTAAATCTTGTCACACATTTAGCATTTTATCAACAGTTTTGTCTGGAATCACATTTACCATTACATGCTCACATGGTATTATATCAAAGTAAAAAGTAAACCGCTTCAAGAAGGAAATCATTTGATCAACCCATGTACCCCAATAAGAATCTTTCAAAGCCACCAGGTTGTGATTGCAGTCTATGTTAGCATGCTGTCGTAAAAACCAATGGAAAACCATTTTACAGATTTGTTTTATCAAACCACAAGTCGAGCCTGAATCCTTGAAGTCTTGAGTCCTGTGTTATCTTGACTAGAGTCCCGGTCAAAGACTCAAGTTCAGTTCAAAGACTCGAATTCAGGTCAAAGACTCGAGTTCAGTTCAAAGACTTGAGTCCCGGTCAAAGACTCAAGTTCAGTTCAAAGACTAGAGTCCCGGTCAAAGACTCGAGTTCAAGTCAAAGACTCAAGTTCAGGTCAAAGACTCGAGTTCAAGTCAAAGACTTGAGTTCAGGTCAAAGACTCGAGTTCAGGTCAAAGACTCGAGTTCAGGTCAAAGACTCAAGTTCAGGTCAAAGACTCAAGTTAAGGTCAAAGACTCAAATTCAGTTCAAAGACTCAAGTAAGTCTTGAGTTCGACTCAAGAATCTTAAAAGTTTGTCAGAAGGCAAAGAGTTTTTTCTCTTGCACCACAGGTCCATGAAAAACTCCACCAACTCTGTTCTAATTTAAATGGCTGTGGTGAGTTAACACGTGTTTTACATTTACACAAAGCATCCATCAGAAGAAAACTCCTCACCACATCATTCATACTAACATGCTCATAGTCATACCAAGTAAAAAAAAATAAGTTTACACTGCAGCTAGGCATTTCATATCCTGACTATACATACCGGTACATAGCCATACACACCATGCTATCATATTTTCATGTTGGACATGTGTCAGTTCTGGTTTCATGGATTCAGTGTACATGACTTGTGAAAAAAGGTTATTCTAAGTTTCTTACATCAGCAGGCAATTGTTTGCTAACAGTATTGACAAATTCTGTGGTTTTGCAAGTTACTGTGGTGTACATGCTTGTGCAGTAAGTTGTAACTCAGGATTTGTTTTTGTTTTGGCAATCTTTTGACGGCTCTTTTCAGAGCCACACTCCTCAAAAGAGATACAGCTGTACATGGTGTCACCTCCACTGTTCTACATTGTGCTTTCAAGTCAACATGCAAACCTTCAAATCCTATCATGTTATAATAAAACCCTTCAAATGGCAGCCATTGTAACGGATGAGAGATGAAAATGAATCCTGAGTCCGAGCCCAAGCACAGGTCCAAATCCAAGCCCAATCCAAAGCCCAAACCCAAGGCCAATCCGAAGCCCAAACCCAAGCCCAAGCCCAAATCCCAGGCCTAAATACAAGCCCAAGCCCAAACCCAAGCCCTAGCCCAAGTCCAATCCCTAGCCTAAACCCAAGCCCTATCCTGAACCAGAACCCGAGAAGCCCGAGCCCAAGCTCAAGCCTTCATTTTGTAGTCTCAAGTCTAATCCCAAGTATGGCTGGTTTGTGTATATGTGTGTGTGTGTGTGTGCTGTGCACGCAGCATCTCGCAGGAGGGCCGGCGGGTGATCTACGACATCCACGAGTACCGGGTGCTGAAGGACTCCAGCAACCTGAACATCGCCGACTGGGTGGAGATGGCAGAGGACATTGAGCGGCACTACCGGCGCTACGACGGCTTCGTCATCCTGCACGGCACCGACACCATGGCCTACACCTCCTCCGCCCTCTCCTTCATGCTGGAGAACCTGGGCAAGCCGGTCATCCTGACCGGGGCCCAGGTGCCCCTGCCCGAGCTGCGCAGCGACGGCCGGGACAACTTGCTGGGGGCCATCTACATCGCCGGCCACTACGTCATCCCCGAGGTGCGGAACCAGTGAGCCTTTGACACTTTACATGAATGGATTTACGGTTGTAGGTTCATGCAGATGCACCGTGTGGTTCTGGTGAAGAATCGGCGAATTCAAAACTAATGGTGCCCCCACCCCGGCAAAGACTAGTTGACTATTTAGGGAGGCCGCCGTCTAAGGGCTTAATAGCTCAGATGGTTAGAGCGCCGGTACGCAAAGCCAGACGTCTTGAGTTCAAATCCAGATCTGGTCAAAGTTTTCTTTGCCAATTTATCAATGAGTTCAAAACTCAACAATTCGGCCAGGATGCTCTGGCCTTCTTTATGGGAGGTTTGCTGGACTCGAGAGGGGAAGCTGGTTGTGAGAGAGGAAAGTGACCTTCCACCTCTTCAATGACCCTGTGGTCACGCTGGGCAGGAAAGATTCCCCACGCTCTAGTTCTCCACAATGCATTTAAGCACCGATGAATCTAGCAGTCTCCTTCCCATATGAGTAATTAAGTGGAAGGTTTGCAGTGACTCCATTCCATGTAGCACATCTCCCAGAAGGAGGAGTGACAGTGCGTCTCCTGACAATAGGAAGAGTACACACTGCCCAAAACATTGAGTTACCGGCTCTTCTCAGAGCCGCTCTCAATGTTTTACATGGTATCAGCGCAAACCTTTCACTCGGTACTTCCAACCATGCCAACACTCAAATCTATTTTTCTTTTATCTTTAATGCTGACATGTTAAAATTTGAGACCTGGATTGAAAATTCACCCCATGCAATTTGTTTCCTTTCTTGTCAGTTTATCATTGAAAAACAAAAAATGGTTCTCTTTCCTTCTCTTTGTCTGTGTACAATATGAAAAGATCTCATCAGGATTAGTGGTCTTGCAGGGGGCCTTAGCATACGGACCAAATTGCAGTTTGCCCTGAAGTGTGGCCACCTCTCTTTGTTCTCTCCAGGTGACGCTGTATTTCAATGATCAACTGTTCCGGGGCAATCGGGTGATTAAAGAGTCGAGCGAGAGCTTCAACTGCTTCACCTCCCCCAATTTTTCTCCACTCATCAAAATGGCCGTCCACATTGAGGGTAATCACTGAAGTTTTTGTTTTGATTGTGTCCCCGGCCTTTGCTGTCCTCTGACGCCTTTTGCTGCTCATTGCCGACAGATCTGTTCCTTCGCGAAGGGCTCAAGGACGTTTATATTAACAGATGTTTTCAGAAGTGTTCTGGCATTATGCGGAATACCCAGTGAATTGTCAGTTACTGTGAGCCCCGACATTGAACCATGTACACACAAAACCAGGATCTTTGAATGCAGTTCATGCTTGACCTTAAATGTTTGCCTTGTCACAATGCTGGAATGTCTGTGAGAGAGTGTGAGAGAGGGAGCAAGAGAGAGAGAGTGGGTAAGGGAGAGAGCAAGAGAGTGAGAGAGAGGGAGTGAAGCAAGAGAGAGTGAGAGAGAGAGAGAGAGAGAGTGAGTGACAGGGAGAGAGAGAGTGAGTGACAGAGAGAGAGAGAGCAAGAGAGAGTGAGAGAGATAGGGGGAGTGAGAGAGAGCAAGAGAGAGTGAGAGAGATAGGGGGAGTGAGAGAGATAGAGAGAGTGAGAGAGATCAAGAGAGTGGGAGAGAACCAGAGAGAGTGAGAGAGAGCCAGAGAGAGTGAGAGAGAGCCAGAGAGAGTGAGAGAGAGCAAGAGATTGAGAGAGAACAAG
>OX465101.1:11054446-11114670 GCA_949987565.1 Luidia sarsii | reverse complement strand
CAGATCAAAGGCGTGGTCCTGCAGACGTTTGGGGCGGGCAATGGGCCTGATGATCGGGAGGACCTGATGGAGGTGCTGAAGGGGGCCACAGAGCGGGGTGTGCTGATCATCAACTGCACCCAGTGTGCTCGAGGAATGGTGACCGCTGCCTACAGAACAGGAAAGGTTTGGCACCCACCAGTTTATTGCCATTGATAGATATTGTCCATGTTTTGGAGTTGAACGTCAAGATGGATTTGGTGGACAGAACTGGCCCACCAACCGCGCTTTCCTGTCACCTGATGTGGGCTGCATTGGTCGTGTATATGTACAGAAGATTACGAAGGGATTAAATAATCAGGCATCTGTAATTGAAAAGATTTGTTTTGGGGGGAATTACTTTTTTGTTAATTTTTGAAGGAATTTTTTTTGGGGGCAGACTTATTTTTACTTTATTTACATAAATGATTTAAAAAAAATTTTTTTTATGTAATTTCGCACAAAACAAGGCTATAAAGCTACTCTAGGCTAAGGGATAAGGAAGCAAGGAGAAAGGGTTGAACTCAGGAAAGCTGATGATAGGAATTAACGTTCCTCTTAAAATGGGCCAGATCATGACAATGTGGGACACATGAACTAGAGAGGGAGTTCCAAAGAGAAGCAGAACGTGGTAGGAAGCTAATCTGATAGTTAACACAAAGTGTCATTGAGTCAACTCTTACCTTCAAAATGCTTTTGAAAAAAAATTCTCATGTGTGGTATTCTAAAGGCATTGATAATGTGCAGAGTTGTCTGTTGGTGCAAGTACACGTATAAGGTGTTCATAAAATTGCTTTCGGACATTGCTTGCAAACTGACAACAGATGACTTGCAAATTTTCCAAAGTTAAAGTGCAATTACTGTAATGTAAAATAAAAATAAAAAATTGCAATGCTTTTTAAAACTTCCCATTTTTTTTTTTTTGCTGTGCCTTAGTTTACCCTGGTCGTATTTGTGTATTTTGAATTGATGATTATTTTGCAGAAAAATAAATCAGCAATATACAGGCATGAACTGCTCATTGACTAAAATGCAGATTTCGGTTTGATCCTACCAGGACCTTTCTCAAAGGCAGAAATGACTCCTGCTATGATCTAAACGTCATGCCGTCTACACTATTTGTGATCTGCATTTTGGTTGTCTAAATCAGTATGCTGTTTGCAACGTTTTATTTGGTAGACTTAATACTCAAGGTCTGCCTGTTTACATGTACTTTCTGTTTGTGTTGAAATCTGCACAGTCGCTGCAGGATGCAGGCATCGTACCCGGCTGTGACATCACTCCCGAGGCAGCCCTCACTAAGCTCTGCTACGTGCTGGGCAAGGCGGGCCTGGCCCGGGCCCAGAGGCTGGACGTCTTGGGCAACAACCTGCGCGGTGAGATCAGACAGACAGGCCGGCACAAGCACAGCCTCTCTCTGAAGGACAGCGAGTTGATCCGGGCGGTGGTGGACACACTCATGCTGACCACCACCCAGGTGAGGTTTCAAGATGGCAGACCATTTCTTTTCAATCTTCACAGGGAGGAGGGCAAATAGATTCATGTGAAGAAGGAGGAGAAGAAGAAGACAAAGAAGAAGAAGAAGAAGAAGAGGAGGAAGAGGGAGAGGAGGGGGTTGAGAAAAGGAAGAAGAACAGGGAGAGGAGGAAGAGGAGTAGGATGAGGAATACAATTTTCGATGCCCCAAAATACAAGCAACGTAACACATCCAAAATGAAGAAAAATCCATACACCAAAATTTGTTTGCAAGCCTCCTGCAGGGAATAATGAATTACGAGCCTACGATCCATACCAAAAAATTATTAACAGATGGCCTCATCGTTAGGAGCTTATGAAGATTAACTGTGGCAATTGTTACAGTTCACTGTACAGCAATGAACTGCAACTGACTGCAGAGTGCAGATATATTCATAAACATGATCTGGCACCAATTTCTTAGAGCTGCTTAAGCGCCACCATTTGCTTAAGCGACACAATTTGCTTGAGCACAAAAAGGCAAGATTCATAGGGTCACCTTGCCAACCAAAGCTTCACTTTTGTTCCAAGTATAGATGAGTGGAAAACAAGTCAAAAGCAAAATTGACATCACATCAAAGTGCAGTTTCTAATCCTGTTGACACAATGACACATTTTTTCCTGCTTTGCAGCTCTTTGAAATTGGGCTCCGATGCTGAAGCAGTCGGCCATGGCCACGTCTCCTGCTGTGAAAAATTCATGAATTTCGAGATAAATAATGCAATTTTGAGTGGCTTTGCCATCCATTACAGCCAGCTAATGGACTGTATTACCAGGGCCCAATCTCATGAAGCCACGTATCAGAAAACTCTGCTGAGCATTTCATTTCTGCCTGGCTTAAAACAGGATTGCCATTCGTTTTCCACATGATACTTGTTGAGTTTGAATTGCATTGGAATACTGGGTGCTTAGCATGAATTACAAATGGTTCTTTGGCCAGCAACACGGGGGGGTCAATTTGATTGAGCCGCTTAAGCGTGAACATCCGCTAAGCGTGGAAATTCTTCCTTGGTTATTTCACAAGATTGCTAACTATTTTCCATTTGGTACTCATGACGTTCAACTTGTATTCAGATATTGGGTGTGCAGCTTAGGAAGCAAGAGGAACTTTGGCCGTCAACCAAATTTTTTGGGGGGCAAGGTTTTTCATGTTTAAAGGCCCTAGATACAACATTGGTAAAAAGTCAAAAGATTGCCACAGTTTGTGGGTTAAACCATTAAACATTCCAAACAAGAAATCCTGCAAAGGTTTTAGCTCAAATGGTAATTTGAGAAAGTTGAAAAATGTAAAAAACTGTCACGGTTTTCGCTCTGTTCTGTTGTGTAAGACATAGTTTATTACTCGCGAGTAATAAACTATTTGTTGATGTTTGAGTGAAGATTTCTCGAGAAGTAGAGCATCCCGGGTCGTAAGATTTCAACATGAGGATTCCATCATGACCATCTACAAACTGTGTAAATTAGAAGGAAATATGTGGACATCAATGTTTTCTGATCTTCACAATGTTGTATTAAAAAAAAACTTTGGGTGATTAAGCAGCTCTTTGAAAATGGGCCCTGCTCATTTCAGTGCTTGGGAAGCCACCCAATTATGACACTGCAGAAAGCACGACCCCATTCAACAGTGCAGCTAGGGCATACTCTGAATAACGGTCTTAACCAGCCAGCCAATGGCCAATGCACAGTAAAATAATGATGTCAAATTTACATTCCAAATATGACTCAAAAGTTGCACTCTGAATATTGTTTGTCCTCCCTGTTCGGGTCTTGAGTTGCTTCAGTCTTGGCACAAGGCTGCTTTGGCCTTGAGTGTGGCACTACCACTGATAGTCACTCAGGCCCATTGGCAGGGCAAGCAGGGCAAGGTGAGAATACCGGAGGGATAGCAGACAGTGGGTAGATAAGATTGGAAGGTTTGTATGGTGGAAGTGCCAAGTGGAAGGTTTGACAACGGGAGACTGTTTTGTGTTGACGACGGGCAGAGTAATCGTTGAGTATTAACCAGCTCTTCACAGAGCCACGCTCATGTTAAAAAGAGATGTGTTACAAGGCGTCACCACAAACCTTCCACTTATGCTATGGGTACTTTCCACAAGGAGTACCTGTGTCTGCTACATCTCCTGAATCTGAGTCCTGTGGATAATTTGTTTTAAAAAAAAGAAGAGAGGAATAGGGCCAAAGTTAAGGGCAAGAGAAAAATATCCTTGACGTGGGGGCATTCATCGAAGGGCAGGCAGGCCAGTGAAAGCCTGTTAAATCTACTGGCCTCAGTAGCCTCTGTTCATTGTCCAGCTGGTTTGGTCCTGGACTACTTTAAAGTAAAGGAAAAGTGACTGGGTAATGTTTAAACATTTTGAAAAATGTCAAAGAAAATGTCCTCTGGTTTAACGTACCGGCACTGAGCTATCTTGCCCCTGAAATCTTGCCCTGATCAGTCAACCATCACTGCCGGTGTGGGGGCACCAGTCAGCTTCATTCAGCATTCAACATTGGTCCTTGACCATTAGAACACCTACATTGTACATGTACATGTATTGTCATACCTTTATTATACCATGCACTATGAATTATTGAAACAGAATATGCCCATGAAAGGCCACGTTGTCACGGTGGTGGATTTCCTTTGCCCCTCATCCCCCTCTTACATACAGGAAGTGAAAGCCGTTCAAGATGCACTGTTCCCGCCCCTCATGTGCGCTGCTGCCAAGAATGGAGACCTTGAGTCACTCAAACACTTCCGAGATTGTGTGAGTACGACTGGTTCATGCACAGTAGAGGCATTGGATCTGCTTGTGTGTGTGTGTGTGTGTGCAAGAGGGCGCAAATCTAGTGCCTTGTGGAGACCTAGTCCAGTAAGTTAAATAGGTCTCCACAGGGAAATTCTCCACAAGGGAAAGTCTCCACTTCCAAAACAGGAAATTTGTGATGGGTAAGAATCCGTCACAAATTGAAGTGTGTTACATATATAAGGGACATACAGTCTAAATTTCTACTCAGGAAAGTGGATGTGGCTGAAATAGGAGCATTTTGATTCTCGTTTGGTTGTATAGTGCACAAGAACAAAGCAATGTCTCCACAAGGATACAAAAATGAGTACCGGTATGTGTGCAGGCATGTGTGTTCAAGAAAATTGTGGATTCTCAAAAACAAGAAGTGCATCTTCTTTGAGAATACGCAGAGAAAGAGTGAAAAATAGGAGGAGAAAAAACAAGCAAAACAACAGAAATGAGCCAATTTGATTGACAGCAGTGAGATTATGCAGACCATTATTTTTGGTTTTGCCAAATTACGCATTGTATGACATCTTCACTCTGCAGACTGGAATTGAACTCTTTCTATAGTATCCACTAAGAATATGTTGTTACAGTCATAGTTATAAGAAATGGATCTTGCATGTAAACTACATCTGAGGTCAGGGTCTTAAAGGAGCTTTTAGTACTTTTGTGTTGAGCTAATCCCCCGCATCAGGATCCCTCTCTACACCACATAAGCCCCACTCCCAGTTGAAATCCAGCAGTCTCCTGAAGACGAACAGAGTACACTGTTCAATACGTCGAGTTCCTCCGGTTCTTTTCAGAACCACACTTACTCACAAAAGAGAATTCACATGGTGTCACAGCAAACCTATTTATCCTGCTATTCTCACCATGCAAACCTTCAAATCTCAGTTGTGTTGATCGATGAAGTGTCTCTAGCCTGTGGAGTATGAGCGTGCCTTTGAGGGGAGCCGGTAGCTGAAGATTTTGGGCAGTGCGCACAATGTGTCCGCCACCCTAGAAGACCGGGCAGAGCCGCTCACTTCCCCCATTCGTTGAGCTCTCGAGAAATAAAAGAGTCACCCTCAAAAGGAGATCGCGCACGCCGTCGGCGGCGAGCAATCTGACCGCTGCAGTTCCACAGAGCGCTTTCGTCGGGCCTCTCGCGTGACTGACCGTCTCTCTGCCGTCTGGCCCTCTCTTTTTTTTTTCCCGGTCAGGGAGGGGACCTGAGTCTGGCCGACTACGATGACCGCACCCCGCTGCATCTGGCAGCCGGCGCCAAGAGCGTGGAGGTTGTCCAGTTCCTGCTGGAGAACGGCTGCCCCATCTATGCCCGCGACTCTTTCGGCAACTCCCCGTTCTTTGAGAGCATTCGATGCAAGTGAGTGCAGCCTGTTGATTTACATTATAAAGGCTCACAAATTTGTGCACAAATTGTGGAATGAAAAGGGGAAGGGGTAGTTTAATGACTTGTGGAATGAATTTTAAATCTGCGGTGACCAAGTTGTGCCTGAATTCCCTTGGGGGATAAACAGCCAATCAGAGACCCTGTTGTATAGCAGCATCAAACGTGTCATTTTTTCTGATCGGTTGATTGTTTTTTTTAGTCTGAAAGACATAGAACATGACCAAAAGAATCGATCATTTTATTAGGAATTCAAGTTTTAAAAATACAAGGTGCCTGACATTTCGGTCCTAGCTAGACCTTTCACAAAGGCAGAGAAAAAGCCTTTCAGAATTAGAAAGATCCTGCTGGGATTGAAACGTCAGTCCCGCAAAATGTTATGAGATCTGCTTTGTGCGGTTTTACGTAAAGAATTCTAGTGATCGAGTTTGGTTTCAGTGGAATCTGTTTTGTTTTTGGAATCAGGAATGTTGAAATCATCAAGCTGATCAAGAAGACGGGTGGTCATGTGAGTCATACCAGCCCTAATGAGCTGGGAACGATGCTGTGCCAGTAAGTCCAATCCCTGACAGAAGACTGTGCCATCTGTGTGTGTGTTTGAAACTCCTGGAATAGGCCAATCCACGGATACCTGCCCATTCGTGCACTGAATGATTAGAATATAAGGGCAGTTCCATGGTACGTGACACTGTAGCTGACTTGGGCTTTTTCCTTGGTCAATGATTCTTAAAGGACTCCAATTAACAAATGTGTTAATTAAGGGATCAGTGAAGAATACCTCTTAAAGCCCCTACACAACATTGGTAAGATCGAAAAACAGACATGTTCACAGATTGACATGCAACTTATACAGTTTGAAGATGGTTATAGTAGAAACCTCGCACTGAAATATTTCTGCCTAAAATGTTGTATTTTGGGAGAAAAGATTAAATGAAATCATTTGCGTCTCACCGAGATCTAATCTTTTTTCGGAATAGTATGGCGTTGAATGCTGCATTTTCGCGAAACAAATGAAGCAGTTTGCACAATTTTTTTTTTGACTCGGTTGGCGGATTGAACTGAAATTTTTTACAGGTGTGCTATTTCATGCATATGTTGGATCAGACAATTTATGGATGTTATTCTTTGACCTCAACCAATGTTGTGTAGGGGCTTTAAGAATCCTTGAAATGCATGCAAATATGGAGAAGAAAAAAAGAGGTAACTTGCGTTACAAAATAGACAGCAAGTGGTGGAATTGCCCGTTCTACATAGACACATGATTCACATTCGGCATTTCTGGGTTTCCAGAAGCCACTGCATGCAGATGTAGCAATCAATCTTGTACTCAAGGTTAACGAGCGTTTGCTTTCTGCAGCGATAACTCCGTTGATCTGTGCAGGCAGTGCTAGTGCATTAGGAGTCATGTCAAGCTTGCACAGTCCCCAGATCTGTGACCCTTGCCTGTGGACTGCCACTGTGGGCATGCAGTGTATATACATGTACATGACACAGCACAAGGGATTCCACCGTTGATTTATAATCGCATCGGCTGCGAATCGCTCGGCCTCACCGTCTTGCTCCCTTTTTTTTTTTTTTTTTTTTCACCCACCGCAGTGCAGCGGCCTTGAACGACTGGGAAACGATGGAGGTCTTCCATATTGCAGGCGTCGACATCAACTCCACCGACTACTGCGGCAACACTGCCCTGCACGTGGTAGGTGCTGCCGAGATCTAGGCTCCACAGTGGATTTGTAAAGGCCCCCCCTTAACCCCCTCCATGAGGCAGTTTGCAGGCAGTTGTTCCCAGACTATTTCGGAGAAGAGATGGACCCTCCAAAGCATCAGATCATTTGCTTAGAGATTTTTACCCACTTCATACCAGACCACTCTTCAGTACCCATAACCGCCACACTGGTTTTTTTTAATAGTGTGCCAGTTTAAAAAAAACGCTTAAACAATCGGGAACAATAAATGCCTGTGAAATAAGTCAATACAAGTACACTATGGCCATTTACGAAATGAAGGCTTAGGCTTGGGCTTAGGCTTCGGTCATATTTATCTTACTCGTTGTTAATATCCCAGGCATCTAAAAACAAGCGTTTGGCCCCAGTTTCTTGGGGTATACCCTGTACTTATCAAGCCAACAAACCTTCAAGTTCGGAAACAAACCACTACTTGGATTTTCAGGTTTGTCAGACAGAGACAAAGCCTGAGCCCGAGCCTAAGCCTTCATTTCATAAGTGGCCTATGTTGTGAGCGAGTCAAGCCTGGCACAGTTGGACACCTGTCTGCCCCCCCCCCACCCATTGCGGCAGTTTGCAGGCAATCATTCCCAGGCTATCCTTAAGCAAATATTCACCTACACAATTATCTGATCATTTGCTGAGGGATTGTTGAAAGTAAATTGTTCTCAGCTCCAATGATGTGCACTTTTTTCCTTTAAAAAAAAATGCAAAATCGCCAAAAACAAGGCTAAAAAGCCACTCACGGTTAAGGGCTAATGATAGGAGATTGTCCAAAGGTTAATTTCTGTCTAATTTCTACCCCGCCCCCACCCATATCCCCACCCACATCCACACCCCTTCTCCCATCCCATCCCCACCAACATCCACACGCCTTCCCCACCCCCACCCACATCCACATCCACAACCCTTCCCCACCCCACCCACATCCACATCCAAAACACTTCCCCACCCACATCCACAACCCTTCCCCACCCCCACCCACATCCACAACCCTTCCCCACCCCCACCCACATCCACATCCACATCCACAACCCTTCCCCACCCCCACCCACATCCACATCCACAACCCTTCCCCACCCCACCCACATCCACATCCACAACCCTTCCTCACCTCCACCCACATCCACACCCATATCCACATCCCTTCCACCACCCCCACCAAAATCCACACCCCTCCCCCACCCACATCCACACCTACATCCCTTCCCCACCCACATCCACACCCCTCCCCACCCACATCCACACCCACATCCCTTCCCCCACCCACATCCACACCCCTCCCCCACCCACATCCACACCCCTCCCCCACCCACATCCACACCCCTCCCCCACCCACATCCACACCCACATCCCTTCCCCCACCCACATCCACACCCCTCCCCCACCCACATCCACACCCACATCCCTTCCCCCACCCCCTTCCCCCACCCCCACCCACATCCACACCCCTTGCCCCTCTTCAGGCGGTGATGAAGAACAGCAAAGAGTGCGTGGAATTCTTGATCGGTGCGGGAGCAGACACTACCCTGAAAGATGGTCGCAACGACACGGCCCTGACCATCGCAGATCAGCTAGGATTAGAGCACTTGGTTCAGCTGATCAAGAGAGTGAATTAAAAAAAAAACCAGACGAACATCACCTTCCCCTAACTTCCTCTAGTATGAGTTACTTGTATCTTATGTGACTACCCGGTGCAGTTTTTTATCGCTCGTGTTGATGCAATACATTTTTAGACCTTGTTAAGTTTAAAGACTTCCTTGACAGTAGTGCACTGTCCTCAGGTTTATATGCATTGTGGGTTGTTTGATTCAAAATATCAATTTGAATCCCAGACTCAGCCCCTTGAATCATCCTACCCTTGGGTGGGGACCTAACATTCAGATTTTTAAAGAAAGAATTACCGGTAGCTTTGATCATGCTTTGATCTGGCTACAGCAGTTCACGTGAAGCGGACGCAGCTTCTTTTAAAAGCATTTCGGACAAAAGCACTCACACATTTTTATTGAGCCCCACCACGGCCGTTCAGGATTGCAGTCCTCACACAAAACAAATGCTTCATTTTTAAATACATATTTGGCTGACTACTAACGTGTGCTATTGAAGTAGTAGTTTGAAAGGTGCTTTTCACCCAAGGATGGTGTTTTGTATGGGAAAGTCCTTGCTGAGGAATGTAACCACTTGTTTTTAGAAACGACTCTTCCAGCTTGAGCACAAAGTATAGCACTTTGTCAAGGGTTTTTGTCAGAAAAAAAAGCCTTCTATATTTTTACCAACTGTAAAAGTAAGTACACATAGCAAGCGTTTGGAGAGGAGTGGGGTATTGTAAGTTTTAATCATAATCAGGAAGTGTATTCTTTATTGATATATGAAAAGTGATATACGAAAATGTTGCTTTAAACTGCTGACTGACTAAAATTACCAAAATGCAAATCTCAAAATTTAGTGGGCCTGAAGTTTCAATCCTAGCAGGACCTTTCTCTGCCTTTGAGAAAGGTCCTGCTAGGACCGACATATGATATTTTTGGGGGAGGTGGGGTTAATGGTACACCAAAGCTCGCCTTGTATTAGGGAGGTTTCGCACATTTTCCGGATATGCTTGCATGCACGAATACGGTAACCCTATTCGTAGCACAGATCAATGTTTGTTTAATCCCCGGCTGCTTGAGGGAGCCATCATTCTAGATGGCGACACTCATTAGTCCGTTCAGAATTCACAGGTTTGGATTTGTTTTTCTTTTTCGGTCTTATGTTAGACCCGACACCTTTGTTTCATACATTATTGGCAATTAACTCAAGAACAATATTGGGGTAGAATTTGTAAATCCGTGATTTAAACAGCCACTTTAAAAAAAAGATATCCGTTTTGTTACTTGCGTGTATGGCCGGCTGTATCCGTCTTTCACGCGTTCACAAAACAAGTGTGTTACGGATACGCGTCACAGAAGCACACAAAGTTATGATGTATCTGTGCACGTAAGGGCATTTGTAGGCATGCGAAACCTCTCTTATATTTAGCAGTGCTGTAGTTTCACTTCTCAGTCACATAGTGCAGTGAAATAGTGCAAGGATTTGGCTCACGTACCACAGTAGTCTTCCTGCATTGAACTGCAATAGTCTGGGTACTTGCTCAGCCATAGTGTACTCTTGACTTGCAGTACAACATTGCTCCAAACAGCCATGGCGTTGTATAGACCCTATCAAGCAAAAAGCATATTCTGTTCTGAATTCACTTTTAAGTCAATTGAAATTGACCCTCAATCCTATGCTTTTGCACTGAAACTATATTAAAAGTATTTAAACTTGGCAGTAGCATTTCATGGACTATTGGCAGCGTATCAACAATGCTGGCCAATTTTCATTTTGCTGCCATTATTCTCAAGAGTTATATCCCAGTTCTACAGAGTTTATTTATTTTCAGTGATACATTTGCTGTGTTTAAAGGTATTAGTGATGTTTATTTTCTGAGATTAGGTGAAAATGTGAAATTTCACAGAGAAGTGCTTCAAACCTTTAGAGATTGCTATTTATTTTATCCCTGTTTATATTTTCATCAAACCACAATTTGCAGGGGGGGGGGGAATTTTTTTCTCTGGGATTAATTTTTTTCTTTGCAGTGGCTGTTGTTACGGCAGTCGTCCGTGTGGTTCCCTGACTTGATTGTATTTCGTCAGCATTGCAGGCTGGTTGAACCAGTCTATTAGCTGATAGTCTGGTTCCAAGAGCTAAACATCCTGACAAAAACTGTGAAGTCAGGGAACCACACGGATGACTGCCGTAACAACAGCCACTGCGTTTTTTCTTTCACTGATTTTCTCAATGAATAATGAATTACCTCGTTTTCTGCATATATTTTTACTTTTAAGTTCCATTGAATCTATTTTTCTAGTATAAAATGGTCTTCTTTTAAAAACCAAACCTGTCAAGTACATTTCACAAATTCTTGGTTTACCACTTGCTCATGCTGACTGCTGTATTCCCAAGTTTCATTTGATCACAGACTTTTTAAATTTTGTTTTAACAAAACATTTTACTAACATTTATGGAGCCCAGCTCAGTATTAAGTCAGATGAATAAGCAATCCTTGGTATTAAATGGACGTACTATACTTGAGGATTCTCCTTTTTAGAATAATGCTGTTTTTAAACTGTCCTGTACTGAGCCATCCTCGACACCATGTGATCGGATTATTGGTATAATAAATGGAGTTTCATATTTCTGAGTATTGGTGGATTCAATGGACTTGAATTGTGATATCATTAGATTGAGGGCCAGATGGCACTGATACGTGATATTATTAATTTTTGTCAGACAGATGCACGGAAGCACACGTTTATAGTAGAAAAGGTGGATCGCCTGGTTGAAAAATCCCTCATAAAATTTAGAATGTTTTACCTAAGCAATAATATACATGTACATGTAGGTCTGGAATTGCTGAGTGTTGTATACCATGTCAGAGTGAGGGTGCTGTTTTGTTTTCTTGTTTTCGCTGACTGGGAGGATTTTCTTATCCCATAGGTGGGAGAATCTCTTCCATTGACTGGTTTTAAGTTTTGCTTAAAAGATAGAGAGGAAGAACATGGGATTGTTCTAATGTGTACCACCGATTACATGTACCACCTAAAACCATATATACCTCATCTACTTGTTTGTTATGTTGAATATGTTTGCGAAACAAACACAAACAAAAATCCCAAAGCGAGTCTACGGCCGTAGGTCTACTATCAAAACCGGTCAATTCAACACCCCTTTTGGGTGTCTCTTCAATCACCCTATAAAGCTAATGATTCAATATCAGAAATGAGTGTATTGCACATAGATTGACGAATTAACCCTAAAGCTTTGCACCTCCCCGACAGGATACACACTGTATACCGCAATTTACCACATTGCCCTCAGGGGTGCAGGCTCACATACCACAGGATACTGACCACCAAAACCACGCTGTGGTATGTCGTGGTGTATGGCCCTTATCCTCCCACAGGAAAAACTATGTGTGGTTAATTGTGAAAGGTTAATTAAATTCCAATGTAACACATGCTTCAGTTGTCTACAGCATGTATTTCTTTGACGTGTCATTGCACCTTTGTGAATGTTTGCATAGAGTCTTGCAGGGAATAAAAGATCAGGCTTCCTGATATACCTCTCCTTGGAATGAACTTGCAAAGAAATAGCACTGTTTCTCACCAAATGTAAACTTCTGTGGAAAGAGTTGATTGGCGGGTCAGTCCGAGACTGCAATGTCAAGACCGAGACCCAAATCATGTTGCCGAAAACTGAGACCCTGAGACCCTGAATGCCCAAGACTGAGATCTCAATGCCCAAAATAAAGACAGATCTCAATGCCCAAGACTGAGACCAAAATCTCAATGCCCAAGACAGACACTGAAATCTCAATGCCCAAGACAGACACTGAAGTCTCAATGCCCAAGACAGACACTGAAATATCAATGCCCAAGACAGACACTGAAATCTCAATGCCCAAGATAGACACTGAAATCTCAATGCCCAAGACAGACACTGAAATCTCAATGCCCAAGACAGACACTGAAATCTCAATGCCCAAGACAGACACTGAAGTCTCAATGCCCAAGACAGACACTGAAATATCAATGCCCAAGACAGACACTGAAATCTCAATGCCCAAGATAGACACTGAAATCTCAATGCCCAAGACAGACACTGAAATCTCAATGCCCAAGACAGACACTGAAATCTCAATGCCCAAGACAGACACTGAAATTTCAATGACCAGGACAGAGACCAAGATCTCAATGCCTAAGACTGAGACAGATATCTCAATGCCCAAGACTGAGACCAAGATCTCCATGCCAAAGATAAAGACTGAGATCTCAATGCCCAAGACTGAGACAGGGATCTCAATGCCCAAGACTGAGACCAAAATCTCAATGCCCAAGACAGAGACTGAAATCTTAATGTCCAAGACAGACACTGAAATCTCAATGACCAGGACAGACACTAAAAAAATACAATGACAAGGACAGAGACCAAGATCTCAATGCCTAAGACAGACAGATATCTCAATGCCCAAGAAAGACCAAGATCTCAATGCCAAAGATAAAGACTGAGATCTCAATGCCCAAGACTGAGACAGGGATCTCAATGCCCAAGACTGAGACTGAGATCTCAATGCCCAAGACAGAGATCTCAATGCCCAAGACTGAGACCAAGATCTCAATGCCAAAGATAAAGACTGAGATCTCAAAGCCCAAGACTGAGACAGGGATCTCAATGCCCAAGACTGAGACTGAGATCTCAATGCCCAAGACAGAGATCTCAATGCCCAAGACTGAGACCAAGATCTCAATGCCAAAGATAAAGACTGAGGTCTCAATGCCCAAGACTGAGACAGGGATCTCAATGCCCAAGACTGAGACTGAGATCTCAATGCCCAAGACAGAGATCTCAATGCCCAAGACTGAGACCAAGATCTCAATGCCAAAGATAAAGACTGAGGTCTCAATGCCCAAGACTGAGACTGAGATCTCAATGCCCAAGACTGAGACAGATTTCAATGCCGCCCAAGACTGAGACCAGGATCTCAATGCCAAAGATAAAGACTGAGATCTCAATGCCAACGATAAAGACTAAAATCTTAATGCCCGAGACAAGATCCCCAAGACACCAACACCCAGGACTGAGGTGAATGCAGATCCCCTATGTTGCTAACTCTGATGGCATACAAAAGAAATGTAGGGCACAGCAATCTATTTGCAATACATGCTTTTATTTGTCATTTTGTCATTAGGATGAATGTACAAGGATATACATAGATAGAACCGGAACCTTGCCCTTACCACTATGAGCCCATCTGAAATCAGCCCCCTCTCTTACCAATCTGGAATGTACTTGATACCGTTTTTCAAATTACCTGCGTACCGCAGTCAATTTCACCAAACTAATTACCGTAACTTGCGATCAATCGCAAGACGATGAGCGATGCACCAAAACCATTCAGCCTATCACAACTTAAAATGGGTTATCAGTCATAATTTCAATTACAATGCATCATAAGGCCTTGTGAAGTCCAGCCCTGATCATGTGGTTACAGCATTAGTTTTGCCTGAAACTGCACTGAACAGAACCCCACACTTGATTCTAACAGCAACACAATATGCCGGTACATGCACAACTGTATAGCCAAACTCCAATGCCTACATAATAAGGTGTGCAACCAGAGCCAAGCATCTCGGTGGAAATTACCATTGCTATTTACAAAATATGGGATCAAGTAAAATGCGATCATGTTGCAAACTCCTTCCTGACTAACGTGAACAAAAAGCAAATCTCCCAAATTAAGAGGGGCTGACGTTTCAATCCTAGCAGGACCTTTCTCAAAGGTCCTGCTAGGATTGAAACATCGGGCCCTCCTTTTTTTTTGCTAAACTAGGGTTCAGTAAATGGGGGAAGTTCTTCCAATCCATTATGACAATTCTAGAAGGTTTAAAGGGGTGGCAGAAATTGCAGCTGCACACAAGGGGTGTGTGCATGAACTCGTCACAAAATCTGTGAGCTCGAATCATGTCCCCAAAAAATGAAAAACTTAAACTTACTAGTTTTCTTCACCGTTTTTTTTTTTTAATTTGCTCTAAAGTTCCCAGTCAGTTTTTCATTTGTTAGTTTGATAAAGCTGCATCCACTTTGTGTCCGTGACCCCCCCCCCCCAAGCTGCTGCCATTTGTTTCAATTCGATTAAATCACTCAGATAACAACTCACGTGTGTGAGATACCTGTCCACTCAAACATGCGAGTATGAAGTGCCAGCTTACAGGAGAAAAAAACAAACTTCTTCAGGGTATGAGTGAGATCACTATGCGGTAGGATAGCAACTTGTGGGTCAAGGGTCATGGACGAGGTGGGAACTTACAACAGTTGAAAGCAGAATG
Organism: Luidia sarsii; assembly: GCA_949987565.1. Lineage (NCBI taxonomy): Eukaryota > Metazoa > Echinodermata > Asteroidea > Paxillosida > Luidiidae > Luidia > Luidia sarsii. Next base: position 11,099,342 of record OX465101.1, on the reverse strand, counting down.
GCCGGCCGCTCATTAAAAATGGACTGTGTAGTTTCAGCATGGACCACCGCCTTACACTTTACACTGCAGCTGGTCTCTTTCAAACAACCAATTCAAATAACGATGCAACTGAAATGGTCTCTTACTCTTTGGGAGTATTTATTATGCTGGGTCTTCATTATTCTTGCTGATCACATGATGGCAGCGGGTTGCACTAAAAAGGGGCTAAAAAGGGGCTTAACTGCAAGATGTGGCCAAAAGCATGCAAGCCATCAACACATTTTCTCTGAGAGTTTTAAAATGGGGAAATTAACTGATGGTGAGAATGATTCTCTTCCACTAAGCAAGCGTCTCATGGATTCTATGATCAAAGCGAATTAATTTTTAAAAATTAAACCCCCCAAAAATACATGACTGTGAACTCCGGCATAGGTCCTGTTTGTCCAGCACAGATTACTATCTGGATAAAATGGTGATCTGTTAACCGGTTCCCACTACCTGTCAGATGGGGGAACCAGTTGAACGGTCACTCGCCAAAGGCCCAGATGTGTGGAGCATACCGGTACACGCCCGTAGTATTGTACCAAGGGCTAAATCCAAATCAATGAGTAGCAGGGAAGAATTCCCATACTCATTCCAAAAAAAGAAAAAAAGAAATCTGTAATATTTATCGATCACATCTTCATGCAAATAATCATTATACTTTAATGTTAAACTTTATCATATATACATTTTGTGATGCATTTACACAAATTTATACAGGCATTATGAACAATTCTTGGTAATCTTGTCCAGTTGTCAGTCTGGTTTTTGGGTTTGTTTTTTAGTTTTTCAAGGACTCCTTGTTCATGACTGTCTGTCGGTAAGTATTTCTCGGTGTTTCCATTTTGTCACACAGACGGAGGGTGTGAACTCTGCTTTGTTACTGTCGCAGGCACCATCTATATAGGTTCCGATTGTCCCGCACAGATTAAGATATGGATTGGTGATCGGTGAACCGGTTCCCACTACCTGTCAGATGGAGGGAACCAGTTAAGCGATCACTCGCGTCATATGTAGTTACAATGCTACAGTAGTTTCTACAGTAGTTACAATTTTGCCCTGACCCATGTCACCACATTTTCTTGGCCCCGTGCCAGACATCCGATCAGAAGTCATGTCTTCAGTTGTTCAGCTCCATTTTGGGAATGCCTGGCACCATCCAAAATGGGGAAGGCCACACTGTTAGCATCTACCATGGTGGGTTTTAATTTAATAAAACACATTAAAAAGAAACAAAAACGAACTGGGAACTTTTTGATAAATTTTGAATAAATAATGGGAAAAGAAAAAAAAAATCACTGGACCGGGACTTGAACCAACACCTCTGATTCTACGTACCAGCGTTCTTACCATAATAAGCTATCCAGCCCTTAGATGGTGGCCTTCCCAACTAGTCTTTGCCAGGGTGGGGGCGCCAGTCAGAAGCAATTCAACAATTAAATGCCATAAATCTCCACGGATCACGCCCCCGTTTTCATTTTCAGGCAAACAACCAAAGCAGCTCAGGGATCGCACAGCAGATGTGGATGCAGCTTTTCAAAAAAATGGAGGTTTTATCCTAAACAAAAATCACATGCAGAGATAGCCATCCACCTCAAAGGAAATACCGGTACATTTTCAAAACATTTTTGAAACAATTGTCGCCATTTCTACGAGTCTCTGGTGACAAGAACCTATGGACAAAAACACAGGATCAACTCCCATCTTCCTTCAAAATCTTTAAAAAAGGGTCAAATCTTAAGCATGCTGGATAACCAGAAACAATACTGCTAAGATCAGTTCCTCTATTGAACCATCTCCTCATGTGCTCTCTGGGTTCCCCCCCAAAAAATGAACTGAGCAATTAAAGTGACCTTTGACCTCATCTGAGCCCCTTAGGCAGCGATAGTGATATGTAAGCATGAGTATTGGGTATGGCCAATATGAGTGACATACAGCCATCCTACATGTGCATTGAATTAAACACAGTCGTCCCCCCATAAGGCACTTGCGCTACTTTACAGAAAGGATGTCAACTTATTCTATAGTGCATGATTGGTTGCTTGGAGCATGAGGAACTTTGACGGGTGCTTTGACGAGACCTTGTCTGCATAAACTGCCAGAATACGACAAGAACGCTGCCCTCAGGGGGGAGGGTGGGTTTGGCGGATGGTATCTCAGAAGACTGCCAGCCGCAGATACGGTTCCAGGCATAATTTGGCGACGAAAGTGACACTGGGTACCAGACAGCAATGTCCGGACTCCCTCCCACGTCGCCATCTGACAGCCGCATCGGCGTTGCTCTCTGAGTGGGGATCTTGTGAGTGATGGCCTGCCCTTTCTTTTTTACTTGGGACCTTGCGGGTGAAAGTCAGATCCGTGGATTTCTGGGCTGTAGGTGAGCAGCACAACCATTACCCACAGGTGCAGTAGTATCTGAATGGGAAACAAACAATTGAAGCAAGGGAATGAAACCCAAAACTTGCGAGATGTCTGTCACAAAAGTGACAACTTTTGACAAAAATAATAAGAGAGCTTTCGCACGCGAACGGATACGCGTACGCATACATTTACCAATCTGTACCAGTTAGTGGCAATTCCGCCGTTTCGCAAACCCAGCATATTGGTGGCGCTGTTCACAATCCTAATGCTGTGTAAAATATATCTGAAATGAAGTCTATTTCCAAAACCATTGAGATCTCAGTTTTTATCGTGTGCATTGAGATCTCAGTCTCGGGCTTGGGAATTGAGATCTCGGCCTCGGGCTTGGGCATTGAGATCTCAGTCTCAGTCTTGAGCATTGAGATCTCGGTCTCAGGCTTGGGCATTGAGATCTCAGTCTCAGTCTTGAGCATTGGGATCTCGGTCTCAGGCTTGGGCATTGAGATCTCGGTCTCAGTCTTGGGCATTGAGATCTCGGCCTCAGGATTGGGCATTGAGATCTCGGTCTTAGATCTCGGTCTTAGTTCATGAGCTTCAACCAGACCCTTGTCTCTCCGCAGCATGTACCCTAGGCCTCGGAGTCGGTGGACTCCCCAGAGCCAGGACGTACCATGTAAGCGATGACAAACAGCCTGGCGATGGGGTAGCGGCGGAGGAACACACCCAGCCGGATGCTGAACTTGTCGATGGTGTTGGCCGCCCGCTTGACGTTCTTGGTGACCACTGCGTCTAGAGGTGTCTCGCGTAGGAAGGACGGCAGGCTGCGCGGCCTGGTGCCTGAGAGACAGGGAAGGAGAGGCTGGTTAGAATTGCTAAGAGCTGCCTGTATTATTTTCAGCAGGCATATGTGACCCGGCACAGCGACATGAGGAATATCCCACCAAAACACTTTTCGAGTAAACAACGCCTGAAGTCAAAGTATTTTCTCAATTCCATTAAAAATCAATTTTTATTTTTTTTTGTATTTTCGGAAAGTTAATGTATTGGAGGATATTATGTCCAAAGGATTTTTCCGAAATCCGTCTCTAAATATTGAAAAAAACAAGGATTGCGGGGGAGTGTTTGTGTACTGTTTTTATGAAAATGTAAAGTTTCTGCCTTTTTGAATGAGGAGTTAGTATGGTGCTGCTATATTGTGTCTGGTACCAATGAGCGAGCGAAGTCCCCTTGTACTATTTACAACACAGTTCACACGGAAATGAATTTGATGTCATTTTAAAGCTAATGGTATACTTTTTCACATCATTAGAAAATCTCAAAATCTGGGGGTTTATTTTAAAAGTGGGGGTTATTCCTTGTTATGCTGCGCCGGGTCGCATATGGGCAAGAGCACACAACCTCAACCAGCTCGGTGATACAAGTGGTTAAGACATCTCCACCAGAGAGCAGGAGTCGCTGGTTAGAAACCTGCCAGACTGCCCGTATATTTTCAGCAGTCAATCGGGCAAAGCACAGAGCACTGACACTGCCTTTACACTCAATCCCGCAAGGAGGATCAGATCCCAATCAAAACCGTGTGTAAACGCAACGCAGGATCAGATCCTGATCCCGGGATCTGATCGTCCTCTCGGGAAGGATCAGATCCGGTTCAGATCCCGCAATTTGCAAGTGTAAATGCAACGCGGGATCAGATCCGGATCAGATCCCGGAAGTTGACGTACAGTATGCATAGTTGAGTTTCGCACATGTTGGCTGCCGTTGAGCTCCAGTGCCCATTATCAGTGCACATAACCTTTGCCCCGAGGTTACAGCCCTTCATCGATGCCACGCGGGATCAGAATCAAGTGTAAACGCGGCAGGGATCTGATCCTGCTCGCTGATCGCGACTGCAGGATCGGATTCTCCGTTGAGGGATCAAGTGTAAACGCAGCGTGAGTGCTTATTACGTTCAGCAGGGCAAACCCTCATTGAATTACATTCTCCTCGATGCAAACATCATTTTTTTTTATCTAGAGATGCTACACCATGTAGTATTACTGATGATGCATCTCAATCCAGCCATTCTTGAGAGTCTAGAGAAGATCTACTTTGCGAGTGTAAAGCGACTCTAACGAGAACCAGTGAAATCAACGTTTCAGAACAGTGTACTGAAGGCAGGACACAGTGACAGAATGACTAGCTTACCATCATCGTCATCCGAACTCCTCATAGGGATGGTGTGGCTTTCGCGACTGTTGGCGTGCAGCTGTACCTCCTTATACTGCCTCTGTGGATCATTCACATCAACAAAAAGAATTGGAATTCAACGAGGGTTTGCACCACTCGACGTAATAAGCACCGAGTGCTCAGTGCTTTTCCCCGATTGCCTGCTGAAGAAAAAAACTCAGGCAGCTCAGGCGGGATTCGAACCCGCGACTCTCTTTCCAGTGCAGACATCTTAACCACTTGGCTGGTCGAAGTTGTGTGGCAGATTCAAATATACATAGCAGCAGGTACCGAGTTGCAAGTAGGGTAAACTCTCATTGAGACGTCCGTACTAGAATTCGGGAGTCGCTGGTTCGAATCCCGCCCGAGCTGCCTGGAATATTTTTATCAGGCACCGGGCAAAGCACTGAGCACTCAGTGTTTACCACAAACCTCTTTAAACTCTCATTGAATTACAGTCTCCTTGATGCAAACATTATATCATATCTATAAAAGAATTGTTTCTATATTGGCTAGATGGAATGAATAAGTGATAGTCCCGGCTTAGGCTTCGGCTCCGGCTTCATCTCTGTTATCCAAAAACTGAAAAACAGGTTGGAGTTCTTCACTGAAGTTAATGGTTCGTATTTTTTTTCTTTCCAAAATGCAGTATAATATTAAAAAAAAAAGTCAAAGGCCTCCCATTTTCATGCATGGTACTTTAAAATGCATGAAAGAAGAAAAAAAGCCGGACCCTGCGCCCAAGCCGGGTTTTGGGAAAAGGGCTTAAGAATCAGTCTAAGAACTTAGAACACAATATAAAAAAAAAAGTGGGGGGAGGGGGGATTTGAGTGTTGGACTCTAGACCGGGCTCCAGTCTGTGGGTCTGGGTTCGGACCTCACCTCCATCCGCTCCAGCTGCATGACCAGCGAGTTCTTCTCGGTGCTCAGCGCCTCCAGCATGGTCTGCTTCTGGATCAGGCTCTCCGTCAGGGCGTGGAGGCGGGACTCCAGCTCCGTCTGGGACGTGCTGCTGGCAGATCTGGACATCAGCTGCAATCGGAGGAATGGAGGAGTGGGAGAGGGAGAGGGAGAGGGCCATTTGTGGCGAAGGAAGGCAGTTTGAGTTTAGTTTGGTGTGTGGTGGCACCGTTTGAATGGGACCTCATTCAATGAGTGTGTCACTTCTGAAAGATTACAAGAGGGGCTTGAAGTTTTTTTGGGATCGGTCTGACGTCGGGAGTCTGCTGCAAATCTGTCCAGAGAGACAGACAATTGCAACCAAAGAAGCAAACGCGACGGGGCAAGCCAGTGACTGGCCTTTGGTCGGTTCTCCATTTCGGCAATTGGGCAAGCGTGAATTCAAGATCGGCTGCAGGACCCCAAGGACTGAAAATGTGAAATGTGAACCTCGCTTTTCAAAACCTCCTCTTGGAGGTGCTCAAAAGGGGACCTGAACCCGAGACCGCTGGTTTTGCATTCATACACAAAGCAAGAAGTCTCGGGTTCAAGTTCCAGTTCAAAGGTTTCTTTGCCATTTTTGCCAGTCAATTTTTCCTTGATTTTTTGGGACCTAATTTTGAAAAAAATGGCAAAGAAAACTTTAATTGGACCAGGTCTTTTACCCGAAACCTATGGGTTTTTGCATAATTTTTTTTTTTCAAGTTCCCAGTCAGTGTTTTCTCGATTTATCTGACATCCATAGATGGAGATTGACTGAGGGGGAGGGGGGAGGGAGGGAGGGAGGTGGAGGGGAGACAATTCCACACTCAACCTGGTTCCTCAGCTTCTGGATCTCCTCCTCGCGGTCCTGGAGACGGGTCTGCAGGCTCATGCGGGTCTTGTGGGCCTCGGCCTCGGCGTAGCGCAGCTCCTCCGACCGCTGCCTCAGGTCGGCCTCGGCGTCCCTCAGCTGGTGCTGGCAGCCGACCAGCTGCTCCTCCAGGTCGCGGACCTGGTCCTGGGCCGTGTCCGTCTCTGTCTGCTGCAGCATCTCCAGCTCCTGCAGGCCATCGGACCCGGGGGCCGGGAGAGGGACACGACCAATCTTCTGTCAGGGGCATTTTTCAAACGTGGAGGGAGGGCGCAGTCTACGGCACAGTCAATGCCTCCAATTGTCGTCCGGTGCCCACAGTCGGAGATGTATCCCACCGTGGCATACATTTTAAGAAGAGTTAACGACTAACGATTGGGTGCTTAACAACTTCGCACTAGGCCCTCCGAATTTTGAGTGCCGGTGGTGTTGCCTGGCAGACAGGCCCTCCGTATCCGGGCATCACTATTATCCAAGTTTGAAACAAAGACTCTTTCCAGTCTACCAGAAAACAAAATGAAGCATGACAAAAGCCACACAGACCTTCTACTGCAACTATCCTCGTGCCAGGTTTGACCCCCTTGCCCACACATTGTGCTCTTATTGATTACGCATTGATTGTTCTCAATCGTTTAGCCAGTTTTGAAAATGGGACATTATTCAAAATCCCCCATGTGGCGCTCATGAAAAGTGGCCTGGCGCAAAGTGAATAGGCAGCTGGAAGACCTTGTCGCCTGCTCACGGCGCGTGGGTTATCAGTGTCTCCTCTGCATACCTGGAATTCGGTCCTGAGCTCCTGTAGGCGACCGTTGGACATCTGCAGTTCCTCCTTCAGGCCGTCCCGCTCACTCCTCAGCTCCTCCAGCTCCACCGCCGACGTGATGGTGCCCTCGTTGGGACCAGTGCCGCTGCCGCCGCCATCCTTGAGACCGGCAATCAGCTTGTCCTTGGACTTGACAAATGCGTCGAGACAAAAGGAGCGAAGAACACGAGAGCACGGTGACGAATCTTGTCTGCGGCGCGTTCCGATGTTCAAGGCGAGTTGACAATCCAGGGATTGTTGTTTTTGGGGGCACACAGGGACAATAATTGGCCAATTTCAACATGGCACATTGGCACATTGGCAAAGGGTTTGCAGGACTAGTCACTGTGGTAGATCTATGCACTATAGGTAATTCAGGGTTTGCAGGACTGGTCAATGTGGTATGCACTATAGGTAATACAGGGTTTGCAGGACTGGTCACTGTGGTAGATCTATGCACTATAGGTAATACAGGGTTTGCAGGACTGGTGACCGGTGTGCCTCCCTGCCACACTGACCCTGCCACACCATACCTGGAGTATCCGGGTGGCCTTCTTCTTGTAATCGGCAAGGTCCTCTTTGGCTGTCTCCAACTGGCTCCTGGCCATCTTGAGCTGCTGGGCAAGCTGATGCGAGTTGCCTGCAGACAGACACACTGCTAAGGAAAAAAACATCCCTCCTATGCGAGACTTCCGGCTGTTCATGGTGGACCCTTATCAGAAGGCCTCAGGTGTCTCCGCATGCCTCCTAACGGCGACGGACAAAGCACACCGAGCCGAAACCAAAGTCGGAGTGAGAACTGGAGCCAGAGCCTAAGCCGAAGCCAAACTGGAGCCAAAGCCATGGATTCAAGAAGCCCCCATGCTGAGTATACCATCCGACAAGATGATGGTACCCCCCCCCCCCAAAAAAAAAAAAGTGGTGGAAAGTCGGCAGTGACCCCACACATAAAGTCGTCTCCTTCGAGAAGCCATACCCCCATCTCAAAAGAGATGACTCACAAGGTGTCTTTGCCAACTTTCCACCCTGTGACTTTAAAGCGCAAACTTTGGAGTCTTAGGCCTCTTGTCAAAAAGATCATCGGTTGAGTATCAGATGATTTGACCCGTCCGATGTCGTTTCCACCGGATAGCCATCGTGAATTTTTCACTCCCGAGTCCAGTACAATCGGCTTTCTACCGGGGGGAATTTTATCGGTCGGATGAATTCAACCGGCACTCAACCGATGATCTTTTTGACAAGAGACCTTATCTATCAGCAGCCTCTTTCAGGACCCAACTGTAAACTCCTACAGATTGACCCCGCTGTGAATAGGTGCCTTGCCTCCTCTAGCCAAGCTGCACGGCAAGGGCTCGTGCCTGCAGTTCAAAGGATACTCCTTTCGTCGTGGTACTTCTTCTGTGAGGCTGTCAGCGTCTCGGCAAGGTTCTGTTTCTCTGTCTCCAGTTGGCCTTGCCTGCCCATGAACTCCACCTGCCCAGAGATAAGAGACCTCCTTCATTTGGCCATCCTCCCACACTGGGACACGTCTGCGGGCCAGAGTCGCCCTGACCCTTTATCTTCCCCATCGACTGGGACCTCTTAAATCCGCTGAATAACAGAGTGCTGTGCAACATTCCGACAACGCAACTCTGAATTCAAGACAAAGACGAGGAATACCTACTTGAACTATTTTGTTAACAATCTATTGTAATAGGAAAGACCATTAGACTGGACCTGGATTTTTAACCCCGAGACATGCGGATTAACGAACAAACTCTGACGTCTTATCCCATTTTCAATGCAGGTGCCTGGTCACTTGTAATGAATTTTCTTCACTGCACAACGCAACATTCACAGGCAGATCACTCCTTGACAAAAGCCAGACACATCTGAGTTGTGTCAGGGAGTACTCTTATCGATTCATTTCACAGATACCTCTTGTTCCCAATCGTTTATAGCGTTATCGCAGGAATAGCACATTATCAAGGCACTGAAAAGAGGTCCACCGCAAAGTGGTTACATCAGGATAGGATAGGATTTTGAAATTATCAGGACTCCCAAACCAGCAACCTTCAATTGCTGTACATTGCTGTATGTTGATGTATGCTGCCGTATGTTACTGTATGTTGCTGTATGTTGCTGTACGTTGCTGTACATTGCTGTACCTTGCTGTATGTTGCTGTACGTTGCTGTATGTTGCTGTACTTTGTTGTACGTTGCTGTACGTTGCTGTACGTTGCTGTACGTTGCTGTATGTTGCTGTACATTGCTGTACGCTGCTGTACGTTGCTGTACATTGCTGTATGTTGCTGTACGTTGCTGCACGTTGCTGTATGTTGCTGTATGTTGCTGTATGTTGGTGTATGTTGGTGTATGTTGGTGTATGTTGCTGTACGCTGCTGTATGTTGCTGTGCATTGCTGTATGTTGCTGTACGTTGCTGTACGTTGCTGTACGTTGCTGTATATTGCTGTATGTTGCTGTATGTGCTGTATGTTGCTGTATGTTGCTGTATGTTGCTGTACGCTGCTGTACGCTGCTGTATGTTGCTGTGCATTGCTGTACGTTGCTGTACGCTGCTGTACGCTGCTGTGCATTGCAGTATGTTGCTGTATGTTGCTAGGATACCTGCGCCGTCTTGTAGGAGTCCTGTTCCCTCTTCAGCAGCGTCTCGGTCTCAGTCAGTCTGTCCTTGACCGAGTCAAGGGCATTGCTGTGCACACCGCTGGCATCGCTGTGGTCACGCAGGATCCTTTTGGAGGGAGGGCAGAGGCCAAGACAAAAAAAACGGACTGTGAGACGGACAAGAGCGAGTCTGTTCTTGTGGATTATGTGAACAATTATGGGTGTGAACCTGGCAATGGGGGAGAAGATTAGAATAACTAGCATGACCATTAGCCCTACCCTCACCATCCAAAACACTCCCATCATCCTCACCATATTCATGGTCCATCCCATCCACTTCCCCCTCACCTATCTGCAGACCATCCACTTCCCCCTAACCCATCAGCACCCATCCACATCACCCAGCCCATCCATCCACTTCTCCCTAACCCACCTGCACCCATTCACTTCTCCCTAACCCACTTGCACCCATCCACTTCCCCCAACCCATCAGCATCCATCCACAACCACAAGCCCATCTGCAGCATCCACATCCCCCAACCCATCAGCACCCATCCACTTCTCCCTAACCCATCTACACCCATCCACTCCCCCCTAACCCACCTGCACCCATCCACTTCCCCCTAACCCATCTACGCCCATCTACTTCCCCCCTAACCCATCTGCATCATCCACATCCCCCTGCCAATCGGCGCTAACCCACTCCTCCAGATCACACACACACACACACACACAAGGGCTAGACAGGACAATACCAACCCAGGCCTTCTCACCTGTTCCTCTCGGCTCTGACGCCGTCCAGCTCGGCTACCTTGGCCTTCAGCTCGCCGTCTGCCTCCTGCAGGCGCACCCTCAGGACGGCCAGCTGCGAGTTCTTGGCGCCCAGCTCCTCCGTCAGGTCCTCCTCGCGGGCCTGCAGCTGCCGGATGACGGTGTCGCTGCTGGACATCTGCCGCTGGCGCCGCTGCATTTCCGCCTTCACCTGGTGCAGCTCTGGGTGGCAGTGGAGGGCATGCATGTTAACAAAATGTGGAATTTGGAGGCTTTGAACAATTTGGCTCTTTGCGACCATTAGAGGTTCTCGCAAATTCTTAGACTCACTTAGGCACAGAATGCGTTCCAGAGTGAATATCGTTGTGTCAGTACAAGAAAACTGTGTTTCTCCTGTGTTTGGATCTCTCTTTGTCTAAAATAACGAGGAAGCACACAAATCAGGACATGATAACCATGTGTTTGTTATGTTCTGTTTTCAAACTGTGAATTATATAGTTTTTTCATTCAAGGACTCACAGAATTTAAGGAGCCTGTGCAATCCTATTCATAATGTATTTCGCAAGAAGAGAGAAACCAGGGCCCAATTTCATAGAGCCGCTTAAGCGTGAAAATCCGCTAAGCAGAAAAAGTCTTCCTTGTGTAAGCAGGATTACAAATTGCCCTGCGGTTTGATGTTCATTGCTTCTGACTTGTATTCCACTCTTCTTTGCTTAGCATGAAACAATAATGAAGTTTGAGTTGGCAAGGGGATTCTGTGGCTCATGACTTTTTGTGCTGAAGCCTGTTTTGGCGCTTAAGCGGCTCTATGAAATTGGCCCCTGAGCTACAATGGTTTTTGCATTCACACAACAATATGTGTGTAACAGCTTGAGGGTTTGCATGGTGGAATTACAATGTGAAAAGCCTGTGGTGACACCATGTAAGTCTTCTCTTTCCAGAAGAACAGGTTGACTCCTGACGACAGGCAGAGCACACACTGTCCAAAACATTTGAGTTAACGGCTCTTTTCAGAGCCATTCGTCACCCATCCATCCATCTATCCATTCCCCTATCCACCCTTTCATCCATCCATCCCATACAGATGACACAGCAGAAAGAATTTGGAAAAATGCCTACCCTCCTGGGCTTTGCGGGCCCTGCCGAGAGCCGACGCCATCTCCTGGTTCAAGGACCCCACCTCGTTCTTGAGCAGCTTGTTCTCCAGCTCCAGGGAGGAGAGCTGCTGGGAGTGGGTGTCGGGGCCGGCGGGGGGCTCCGGGGGGGCCGAGAAGGAATGCATCTGGGGCGGCTCCTCGGGTTCCATGCAGGGATCACTGTCCGAGACGTTGTTGACCATCGGTGGCTGGCTGCCATCCGTTTGGTCTTCGCTTGGCACCAGGCCTTTGGAAAAGCAAAAAAAGGGATGAAAAGATGACCATCACTGAGGTTTATAGGGCACGACCTGCTGGCCTTCAGGTGCTAAGCAGGGCCAGCTGATGTCAAATGCCGTGGTGTAAAACAAATGCTTGCATTGCTCGGAACTGGGCCTGCATTGGTCAGTGAACAGATTGCCTCATGACAGCTTGGAATTCCAATATCACCGAAAAAGGAAAAAAAAAATACTTGTCTACGGGCTAGTGGAAGATTTTTTTTTTTATAGGCTGGTGGAAATACTTTCAAAGAAATGAGGTGCTTCTTCAAACAACAATTTCCCTAACAAACAGACAGCTACTCTCCAAAGAAGTTTTCCAACATTTAGCAAACTGAAAGGATCGTGCGAAACACAATTGTTTACACATCAGTGTGACTGGGATGACCATTGTGCGAGTAATAGCCCTCAAACTTTGGAAACCAATTTGGAAAAAAATAGTAAAAGTCTATCTTTGCCGGGGTGGGGCCACAAGTCAGACATTACATTGGAAAAAAACATAGAAGTGGTATTTGGGGAGTGTTTGGGTTCAGAAATTTATATAACATTTTTTTTTAGAAATCTCAAAGTAATACAAACTGTTGACTGATATAAATGACCCCCCTAAAAAAAAAAATTTAAAAAAATGAAGGTGCAAATGCTAACTGTGATTGAAAGAGGTCTTTCAGAGGAAGGGTTGCATTGACACCATGTAGCACTTTCAAGAAGGAGTGTTACTCTGAAAGAGATTTGCCTTTGAGAAAGTTCCTGCTTGGATCAAAATCAAGTTCACACACCCTTTAAATTTGTTGAGACATGATCAGCTCATAGGTGAATTGATCTCGGTCATATAAGTGAGAATATAGCAAAATCCTTATCTACCCCCCCCCCTCAACTACCCCACCCTGCCACCTGCTATACCTGTTTGTTCAGAGCTAGGGCTGGGCGTGCGGTCATTGCTGGCTGTATCGTTCCTCACACTCTTGGAGGACACGGTGGAGGAGGTGCTGGACTGCCTGGAGTGCCGGCCAGTGGCCGCCACCGCCGCCGCCGCCGCTGTGGGGCCAGCAGTCCCGGCCAGTCCCGCTGATGTCCGCTTCTCCCTCCTCCGCTCCCCGGCCAGCGGTGAGGAGGACCGGCCGCCATTAACACCACTGCCGCCGCCGCCACCGCCACCCGACGGCTTGTTCAGAAACTCAAAGAGCTTCTCGTCGTCCTGGGCCGTGCGGAGCTTGGAGCTGCTGCCGCTGCCGACGCCGCCGTTGCTGCGGCTTTTCTGGCCGGTGGCGGCGGCTGAGGAGCTCAGGGCGCTCTCGCTGGGAGTGCGGCGCAGGCCGGCCGTGCTGGTGCTGGCCAGATCCGTAGGCGTCAGGTTGTGGGCGCTCGCCGACGTCGGCATGGAGCTCGTGAAGGCCGGCGCCGGTGGGCTGAAACCCGAGACGGCCATGTCGTTCTGGTGGAGGACTGCCCTGCCGTTGGCGAAACCATTCCGGTCCTGGGTGGGGGTTTGGGTTAGGACGTTGGTGGCCGACTGATCCAGCGAGTTGAGGAGGTTCTCGGCTTTGCTGATCATCCACGCCATGGTGCCCCCTCAAGAAAGCAAAAAATCACTGCTGAGTGACTCGTCTGATGACTGATGGATTGCTGGGCTGGTGGCTGATCAAGACAGCACTGTAGTAGGTTACACACAATGTTTGCGGAATTCCAGGCCCATCTTATTCTTACGATCTTGCCACCTTAAAAGCTGAAACAAACAAAAACAATCATTATTAATAGTTAATTCTAGAAATAATACGTGGGAAAATATTTTAGTTTAACTTTAATACCCTTTTCCATCCTTAATTACAAAGTAGGAATTAAACTAAAATCTTGCCGTAATATGAAACATTGCAAACTGCCTGCTGACTTACGTTACTGCCCCAAATTATGAAAATCTCAAAATCAAAATGTGTTCAGAAATTAAGCTGTTTAAGTGTTGGCAGTGTTACTGTTAAATGTTAATGTTATTATTCTATTTCATAATTATTTTTAATACCTTTTCAAGTCTTTTGCTAACCACAAATCATGCTCAGAATGTTAAAAAAATAAAAGAATAATATTGATAAAGCTAACCTTAAAAATGATCTTGGGGTTAATGAGGACATGCCCCTATGACTGAGTGTGTGTTATGAGCAGTGATAAAAACTACATCGCGATATACACAATCTGAGTCTGATCTGGCCATGGAGGAATATTCCTGCATGATCTGACACACCAGCACTACCCCCAGAACTGTGGGGTTCTACGTCGTCCGCTGCTCTCCCGACCGGAACCCCACAGATAACTATGCTTTTTTCCCATAGGCTTCTGTGTAACGTTCACTAATTCTGTGGCATAGGGATCAGTAGTCCGAGTAACTTGGACCCGACAAGTCAACATTTTGAGTTTCGGGTGACTGTAGGGTCCAAGTCAATCAGTGTCATGATATCGATTATCTGTACAAACCGCCAAAAACATTTCGACCGAAAAACTACCCGACACAAACCCCCAGATTTACCCCACAGTTCTGGGGGTACACCAGCACAGGGAAATCTTCAATAATTAATTTATCGCAGTGGCTGTTGTTACGGCAGTCGTCCGTGTGGTTCCCTGACTTCACAGTATTTGTCAGGATGTTTAGTTCTTGGAACCAGACTATCACTAAGTATCAGCTAATACTAATAGTAATAGACTGGTTCAACCATGGAGGAATAAGCTCTACTTATTCCTCCATGTTCAACCAGCCTGCAATGATGACGAAATACAATCAAGTCAGGGAACCACACAGACGACTGCCGTAACAACAGCCACTGCGTTAATTTATTGCTACGTGTATCCTCCAATAACCGGTTTTCGACGATATAAGGACTTTTCTTCAAACTGAACAATGTGGACGAAAGTATCACACTAAAAGAGCTCTCAGTTACTTTCTCCACACCACAGACTATTAGAATAATCATAGAGAAGGTTGATCAAGCCTGTCACTTCCGTAAGATTACCCGGTTTTGTTGACGTCCGCGGCGCACTGCGCAGTAAGCATCGTCACCTATTTTCGTCGGTGGTGTTTAGTAAGGTGTCCCAGTGCAGCCAAACGCAAAATATATTCTTAAAATAACTCAAAATGCTGTGTGGCACTGTAAAATTCTTCCCTGTATGTTTTTTGTGTTCATCTTTGTTTTTGTTTTTCCACACTGCTTCTAACACTTTCCTGAGATCATTCATAATTTATGCTTAAAACGTATTGGTCTGGTTGATGTCTTCTTTTGTGACGTTTAAAAAAAACTCCACAATCCTCTTTCTCGCTGCTTCTTCAGTTATGACCTTTCCCAATGTCACTCCAGAGACACATTTCCTCCTTCTTGGTACTTTCTCTAGCTGCCCTTTTATTTTTTTCATTTAAAAAAAAGCCTATTGGGCCATGTTACTTTTTGTCTTGAAATAATAATAAAAATTTAATTAAAAAAAATATATAAGCGAGACGCCCTATAGGAGGCTCCATAGTTTTTACCCAGAACGGACTGCCTCAAGTGGCGTGATATATTTTTTTTCTACGGATGTTGGGGTTTGTTCTAGTACACTAAGATTTTTTTTAGGACCAACAATAAAGAAAACTGGAGCTTCGAAGCAACTGCCAATTTTGTACCTAGGAAAATAGACCCCAAAAGAGCAACTTTTTGAATAACACGAGTTTGGCCTACTGGAAAAGCCTTAAATTTCCACATTTTCGGTGACGGACAAGAGCAGGAAACCAACTGTAAGATACGAAGTCTGAGATCGTTATACGGAGTTGTTTTCATAGTGCGATGTGAGTTAGAAGGCTAAGCGTCGAAAACGTGTAGCGTCGAAAACGGGGGTTCCCACGATACTAAGTAAAGCGCAATGCAATGGTTAACTCGAACTCCCATTCCAGCCCCACTGACTCGGTGACTGACCAGTGACTGCTTCACGTTAGTTGCACTTGAACCCGAGGATTACTCGGATAGCCTCCTCGATATCAGTGCTCCCTGATCGAAAATCAACCAAACCGTCAGTGGAAAGAGATGTTGACGGACGACCAATGACAAATAATACTGAAAATTACTTTTGTCAAATACCTGTTTTGGTGTAGCACTCGGCGTAAGTTTACGTTTTGCCAAGTACGTGGATGTGACCTCTCGTTTTAACCTCGTTCAAAATGTATTTATCAAAGAAAGGAAATTATTGTTAACAGTACTCTTTTTAAATGTTTCAATAATAAAATCTAATAAAATTACATTAAATTTATTTATTATCTGTTGAATTTAAGTTTCTACATAAGTACATTTTTTCGTAACATATTTTTTTTCTTAATAAAAAAAACGCTCAGACCTATGACCCCGTGTCGTGTTTGACACTGGCCATGTGTTGGTGTTTACATGGTCGTACACCAGATTGAACCTAGCCCTAAATTTGGGCCTGTTGCTACAGTGTCCCATGTATGACACACCATATTTGAATTGTGTCTGCAATGTCATGTAGTGAGTTCTTTACGGAAAGGGAATTTTGGTCATTGTAAATTTTTTTGTCAGGCTGGAAGATTGGGTAGACTATGAAAGTCGGGGTATATCCTCGGTAGCATTTCATACTCTTTCAGATGATTTTAGTCAAATGCCTAGGGTACAAATTGTTTTTTCAAAAAAAATTCAGGATTGGTTTCATTTCAAGTTTATTACTGTAAATTCACTTTTGTATCAGAAATTTAATTATCTTGGAAAAATGAATGATATAAATTATTCAAGTTGTTCGTGTATTATTTTCAGGTTATCATAACGTTGCAATCAAATGGTGTCCTTATTTTCATTTTTAAACAAGCAGAAACACAATTCAAATAATAGTGTGTCATACAAGGGACACCGTAGCAGTTTACTTGCGGGAAATTCTGGCCTGCCGAAATTAGGGCCAGGTTCAGTCTGGTAAAAGCGGTACTCCGTACTCCGACGGCAGGCGTGCTTTCGAATTTCAAAGTCAACCCCAACTCTTTCTCGATCGGCAATGAGAGTTGTCGCTTTGATCAGGTAAAAGCTAGGCAAAATTTTAGTTTGACACCCTCACTCTAAAAGTCACCCTGACCCTTTTTTTCTCGAAATTTGGAGGGGGCTGGCGGCTGTCACCCGCCCCCTCCAAATTTCGAAAAAAGGTGGCTTGTCGGGTCCGAGTTACTTGGACTAGTATAATGTACACAACACCAATGCAATGGTCTGGTACAACCCCTTGCCTAAAAAAAAATGATTTACAACTTAACAAGTTTTCCCAAAAGTCATGATTTTGTTGAAACAGTGCCTACTCCATGGCCTATTTAATTATGAAAGATTTCCCCCCCCCCAAAAAAATGGGCAAAAACCTCCCGGTTTGGTCGCAAGATTCAAACGACAGCGCCGCAACTGGCAGTCTGGTCCCCTGTACGTCTTCACAGCTAGGCGCTATTCCGTACTACAGGGGACCAAACTGCCACTGCCAGTTACGGAGCTGCCGTTTGAATCTTGCAACCAAACCGGGAGGTTTTCGTCCATTTTGGGGGGAAATTGACACATTTTCGCCACATGGACAGTTGCACACAGGTGCGTGGTATGTAAACCACATTTGCAAGAAATTTTATGAGTTATGCTGAACCTGCTGATCCCTATGCCACAGCACTAGTGAACGTTACACAGAAGCCTATGGGAAAAAACATAGTTATCTGTGGGGTTCCGGTCGGGAGAGCAGCGGACGACGTAGAACCCCACAGTTCTGGGGGTAGGGCAAACCCTCTTGCAAACCCTCTTGTAAGCAAAGGTACACTTGCTGCTAAATATTCTGTATTCTTAGAAATGTGGATGTTTTCTTCCCAGTGGCGGCAAGGATAGCTGCTACAACATGATGCAGTGTGTGGCCGAAGGTCACGACCTTGTTGCCTTGGCCAACCTGAGACCCAGACAGAAAGGTGATGTGCATGAACCTTGACCTAAAGAGTGGCAGCTTTGCACGTCCACTCTTTCCTCTGACAGTGACACACCCCAGTGAACACCTACCTGTTCGAACCCACCCACTGCATGCCCCACTCAGGATTAACACCCTCCTGTTCCACCCCACCCACTGCCCCACTCAGGATTAACACCTCCTGTTCCACCCCACCCACTGCCCCACTCAGGATTAACACCCTCCTGTTCCACCCCACCCACTGCCCCACTCAGGATTAACACCCTCCTGTTCCACCCCACCCACTGCCCCACCCAGGATTAACACCCTCCTGTTCCACCCCACCCACTGCCCCACTCAGGATTAACACCTCCTGTTCCACCCCACCCACTGCCCCACTCAGGATTAACACCCTCCTGTTCCACCCCACCCACTGCCCCACTCAGGATTAACACCCTCCTGTTCCACCCCACCCACTGCCCCACCCAGGATTAACACCCTCCTGTTCCACCCCACCCACTGCCCCACTCAGGATTAACACCTCCATGTTCCACCCCACCCACTGCCCCACTCAGGATTAACACCCTCTTGTTCCACCCCACCCACTGCCCCACTCAGGATTAACACCTCCTGTTCCACCCCACCCACTGCCCCACTCAGGATTAACACCCTCTTGTTCCACCCCACCCACTGCCCCACCCAGGATTAACACCCTCTTGTTCCACCCCACCCACTGCCCCACTCAGGATTAACACCTCCTGTTCCACCCCACCCACTGCCCCACTCAGGATTAACACCCTCTTGTTCCACCCCACCCACTGCCCCACTCAGGATTAACACCCTCCTGTTCCACCCCACCCACTGCCCCACTCAGGATTAACACCCTCTTGTTCCACCCCACCCACTGCCCCACTCAGGATTAACACCCTCCTGTTCCACCCCACCCACTGCCCCACTCAAGATATCACTCCTTCCATGTTGTCACAGCTCTGCAGTCTGCATCCACATTGTGCGACCCACAAACTTGCTATAGCCAGGTTTGCAAGTACCCGTTGTTTGCATTATTTTGCAGTAGATGGGTATGGAGACCCCTGGAAATATTATGACAGTGAATGGCTGAACGCTTCTGGCAGCTATCCCCAACCCAGCAGGACTAGTTGACAATTTAAAAAGGCCACCATCTAAGGGCTTGATAGCTCAGATGGCAAGAGCACTAGTACGTTAAACCAATGTATGAATAGTCATGTACTCAGCATTTCCCGCCTTGGTTTTTTCACTTCTATGTGTAATAGTATCCTCTAACCATCACCTTCCTTGTTCCCAGATGAGTTGGATAGCTACATGTATCAGACAGTTGGCCACCACGCTATTGAGCTGTATGCCGAGGCCATGCAGCTACCGCTATACAGGGGCTACATCGACGGCTCGTCCCGGGAACAAGGAGGCGACTACTTGCCAACCGAGGGGGACGAGGTTGAGGACTTGTTTGCACTGTTGAAGAACGTTAAGGTAAAAGAACTTGCCCCAAGCCCCATCGGCTCCTCCCCCCTCCCTCCCCCCCCCCCCCCCCCCCCGGGGGAAATGGTCAGTGAGCGCTGAAATGTATGACAAAAACATAGACGGCCCTGACATTCCAATCATAGCGGGACCTTTCTCAAAGGTACAATGACAAAAGAGAAAATCCGGTACGGAGGGAGAGAGGTAATGAGATGAAAGTAGACGGACATTGCTGAGAAGTCGGTTGTAGGAAAGGATCAAAGGAAGAAGGATCAAAGGCATAGATTAAATTTTTAATTGGGTTCAATTCTATTTTAATGATAACAATTTTGCAATTTATACTGCCCTCTTATGGAAAAAAAAATTATCAAAAGCGCAAATGAGATGGCTAGAAAGAAGTATTATAAAAGAGAGCGAAACTAAATATTCATCATCAGAATCTTTTGCCGAACCATTCACGGGGTGACTTAATGGTGACACCAAACTCTCATCCTGAAGAAGTGTCCCTTTTAAGTCTCTTTGTGCAAGAGTCTTACTGCTTATGAGGAAGGAAGTCTGCCCCTTGCATTGTCTCAGGACGCCTGTGCTACCGAGCAAGAGAGCACGACAAACCTTTGGCCAATAAAGGGGAGAAACAGGAGTCTTCTTTGCAGCGGTCTTTTTCCGCCACTAAGCTGAAACAGCTGGCCACGGGGGCCTGAACGGCTGGCAGTACAGGCAGCATGCACTGCTCACTCGTTAGCATGTGACGCGTATGGGTTTGATTTGTGCACACAGAGTGACCTTGGAGTGGAAGGGGTGTCCGTCGGCGCCATCTTGTCCAATTACCAGCGAGTCCGAGTGGAAAATGTGTAAGTGACACAGGCAAGTGACCTGAGCCCTAATCCTATAGGACCACCTGAAATACAGGTACATGTGTGTGTATACTACAGTTAACACTTCCACTGCTAAGCCCGATAATTCTCATGATACACTTGCACACACAGAGCACGGTGTTGTGCCCCGAGATTTCTCAGGCTAATAGCGCAATGGTTTGCTGCCCACTTTGGTTCAAGCTTTGTAATATCTATACTGTGCACAATGAAACTGCATGCATCTGGTAGCACGGTGGAATCATTTTTTGGTTAATTTCCGCTATTGCTGTGCAAGGATGACAAGGATGTAACAAATGCAGCAGTGATAGTGCTAATGATTGAATGCTCCCACCAGCAAAGACAGGGGCTAACCTAAGGGCTGGATAACTCGAGGGGGGGGGAGGGGGGGGGGTTAGAGCACTGGTATGCTAAGCCAGAGGTCTCGGGTTCAAGTCCCAGTCAAGCACAGTTGTGAGGTATCTAGAGTACCTTCCTCATAGGACGTCATTTGTAGAATTGGGTGGGGGGGGGGGCTGAATGCATGAGGCTAATGTTAGGTACCTCACCAGTTCATCGTGCCCACACAGCTTGTCCATTTCCATTGTTTGACCGCTGCGTTGTCTGCTAATAAGGCAGCTTCAGTTACAGTGGGCAAGGTCACTGCTCCTGCAGGAAAGTGTTGGTGAAGATGGAGGTCGCCGCCAAGATGCAGATGCCGCATGTGTGTGTGACCTCAGTCAGAGTCAAATAACGCAATTCAACAGACGGATTTAGAAATTGCTTCCCAGGTCAAAGGTAATGGTGTGTTTACCGGCCACAACTTCCACTCCTAGCCAACCCCCCCCCCCCTCCCTCCTCTCATGTCCTTTTCTTGGGTTGCTCTTTGCCGCCTCAGTCACAGGTTTTTTTTTCTCGGTCACTTTGCTCGTGCCAGGTGCGCCAGGCTGGGCCTGACTTCCCTGGCCTTCCTGTGGAGACGGGAGCAGGACCAACTGCTGCAGGAGATGATAGCGGCCGGCGTGGAGGCTATCATTATCAAGGTGGCCGCCCTGGGTATGTGCAAGCCTACCATTGAAGCCAACCTCTACCACATCCCCAGTACCGGTACTCTATTCATGAGTGTTAGCCTCGCCACCCACAAATCAAGGCTGAAGTCATTTCGTGTGTCTACTGTCTAATAGCGGATCTTTACACAGTCTGATTCCTGGTATTTCAAGCTTTTGAATGAGATATAGTTGACTCACGTAGGCGGTATATTTTTCAAGGTATGACTTTTTAAAGTGCATTATGGTGCCTAGATGGGAAAATGGATGCTAAAGTTTGGGTTGAATTTCAGAATTGTAAGTTTGGGTTGAATTTTAGTAAATTGCAAGTTTGGGTTGATTTTCAGTGTTGTAAGTTTGGGTTGATTTTCAGTATTGTTCCACAAATTTCAGCCTAACAGCCACCTTCTAATCTTGTACTTCCATTGAAACTAAGCATGCACCAGCCCCACTATGGAGTTCAGCATGGTGATGGGCAAAAGGTTTGCAAAATGCAAAAAACATTGTACTGGATTAGCCAAGCAGCACAGACAGACTTTGGAGAAAAAAACCTGTAAACATCACTTTTGTGACTTTTTTTTTAAGAGGATGGGTAAAACTGATAGAATAAATGTTTAGCTATCAGTTGATATCAAGAAACTCAATTTCACCCAAGAACACATTTTCCCCCCGTTATCAGTACTGGATTGGGGTCGGTGGGTCACGTAAGGGGCCCCACCGTAAACCTTCATTTCATAAAGGGTCTATGAAATTGGCCCCAGGTTTAGTTGCAGTCGGAAATGCTGTAAGATGATCCATTTTCTTGCATTGACTTTGATGGCACAGGATTGACAGCCGAGCACTTGGGGCAGACTCTGCAGGAGATACAGCCACACATGCTGAGAATGGTAATGATACTCCCAGATGCAGCATACTTCACCCATTGTCATTACTTTGTGTCTTGTTTATGAAAAGGTTCATTTTCCTGTGCAGGGTTTTTGTTGGGGGCACTAATTGTTCATGTCCTATCAGTCCTGTTGTGTGTATGTTTGTAAAAGATCTGTCTGTTTGGGGTTTCAGAGACAGAAGTACCAGCTGAATGTTTGCGGTGAGGGCGGTGAGTTTGAGACCTTCACCCTGGACTGCCCTCTGTTTGCCAAGAGAATGACCCTGTAAGCCTCTTCCCTGGTATTTCCTTATTCTCCTTGATCAAATCCTTTCTAAAAATGCATGATCTGACAGTCTGAGACCAGATGGCCCATTTGGTTTCATGATGCCCAAGATATGATCTGTACTTTTGGGGTCTGGCATCGGCTTTGACTCTGGCTCGGGCACTGGCTCTGGCTCTGCCCCTGGCTCTGCCCCTGGCTCTGCCCCTGGCTCTGACCCTGGCTCTGACCCTGGCTCTGACCCTTGCTCTGACCCTGGCTCTGGCTCTAGCTCTGATCCTGGCTCTGGCTCTAGCTCTGATCCTGGCTCTGGCCCTGGCTGTGACCCCGGCTCTGGCTCTGGCTCTTGCTGTGGTACTGACTCTGGCTCTGGCTCAGGCTTTGGCCTAGGCTTTGGCTTTGGCTCTTCCCCTGGCTCTGACCCTGGCTCTGACCCTGGCTCTGACCCTGGCTCTGCCCCTGGCTCTGCCCCTGGCTCTGCCCCTGGCTCTGACCCTGGCTCTGACCCTGGCTCTGGGCACTGGCTTTGTCACAGTAATCATTATTTGAGAGATGGGAATCTTGTTGCTCACTATCTTTGATCAGTATGCTTTGTGATTCCACCAAAGAATGAGCCAAAAGAGTCACCAGAATTTCTACCCCTTATGTATTCATCGTGCTTTAAAGCGTGTGTGTTCTCTTCGTTTCATCACAATTCTGTACTTTGTAAACAATTTGAAAGCGTTGATGAATGACAGCATAAACGAACGCCCCGCTGAATTGAGTTTCAATTGGGTTTGTGTTCAGGAAGCACACTGAAGAAGTCAACCACAGCGATGATGCCTTTGCATCCGTCCACTACCTTAATCTCCTGGACGTGGGGCTGGAAGAGAAACAAGTGAGTTTGGACCAAATCGAGGAATGATGTTTGCAAAAGGGCACAGGAATTGCTCCCCCCCCCCCCCCCGAATAGAGAGTGTACAATTTTTTTAAATTGAAAAATTGGCACAGAGAACTCTGGATTAACGTACCTGTCATCTTTCGTCTGAGCTATCCAGCCCTTGGATGGTGGTCTTTGCCAAGGGTGGGGGCACCAGTCAGAAGCATTTCAACCAGTAACTGCCGTATATCTCCAGGGATCAAACCCCCGCTTTCATTCAGATGCAAACAACTAATTGTTGGAAACCTGGCTACGGCAGCTCCAGGATCGAACAAAGTGGATGCAGCTTTTTTTTCAATTCAAGGAAAAACTGACTGGGAACTTTTGAATAAATTGAAAAATTGGCAAAGATAACTTTGCCAATTTAACTTAGATAACTAACCAAGATAACTAAGTCCAAAGGTCGCCACTGCAAAAACCAATCAAAACAATTGTCATTGACAGTTGCTGTGGTTGCTTTGGCCTCAGTTTCAGAGGCGGATCTCACTAAACTCATCGGTAAAACTGTTGCAAACTGCTCACTGGAAACTTTCTTACAAGGGGCCTTCTGCCTTTGAGAAAAGACTAGCTTCTGCCATTTGTGAAGGTCCCTTTTTAAAATGTCTAACTAAGACACTGTTTCTATCTGTCGGCAATCTGAAAGAATGTTGGCAAGACTTTCGCCGACCGTCTAAGGAATGTTCCGATGAAGCGAGGTAGGGAGCTCCAGCAGGAACTGAAACCCTTCATGATGGAAGCATCTCTGGAGGTCGGCCCGGGTACCGAAGCCCAGGACACGGCTCAAAAGGACTCGGACACCAACATGAAAACCGGTATGCAGTCATTCTCACTCCGCTTAATCTTCGTCCGAACTAACCCTGGAGGATTGGACGTTTCCATCAAAAGCCACTTTTCTCACTGGAAATCCGTTGAGATCATTTCAATTCAATTCAATTCAAGGGAACATTTATTTCCATATCATAGATAAAGAAAATACAACAATAGGTAGCAGTTCTATATTGGGATAACTATCACACGAGGCACCCAGAAGTGGGTACAAAGCATATTTGAAGCGGTGATATGCAGGCAAATCCCACAGCTTGAGATGGATGCCTTAAAAGTACACAGGACAATACCAGCTCCAGAGTGATTCTAATGTCTCCCTTTGTTGTCACAGTACGGTCTCTGTATAGCTTCGTTTCCACTGGACTTGCAAAATGGGAAATGTAAACGAGACAGTGATTTCATTTCTGTCGGGTGAATCTTGCTACCCTTCTCACTTTTTGAGTTGGGAACACGAGGTAACCTATTGCCCACGAGGTAAAGGCACTTTCAGCTGCCATCAGGAACAAGTTTGATCACTGTGCATGGTAGGTGTGCATGAACCATGCACTTGTGTTGTCATGGCACTTGACAGGCTGACCTTTGACCTGAAGTGGTTTTTGTGCCAAGTGGCGGGTTTCCTCTTGAAGTGGTAAAAGTTACCTGGTCACTTTTACTGGGCAGGTTTTTGGCTGGTAAAAGTAACCATTGGACTCGTT
This sequence comes from Luidia sarsii, assembly GCA_949987565.1. Classification (NCBI taxonomy): domain Eukaryota; kingdom Metazoa; phylum Echinodermata; class Asteroidea; order Paxillosida; family Luidiidae; genus Luidia; species Luidia sarsii. The sequence continues at coordinate 11,074,482 of OX465101.1, read as the reverse complement.
ATAAACAGTAGCCGAGAGGAAAATTTTACTGGCCCATTTTCCACTGGAAAGAGTCACCATTATCTTGGTGGGTTTTAGGAAAAAAAAGTCCAGTGGAAACACTGCTTTTTGGAAGGTTTTTGTTTTTTCTTCCAGCCTTGCCTTTTTTCAAAGACGGGTTTTGCTCCTTGCAGGACTTTTCACAGAGGGCCTTTCAGCATTGAACAAATGGTTTGTGGGTGGTTTGTCTTTTGTTTGTTTTTTATGAAGTGAATACAACAAAACTCTTGCAAACTTCTCACTGACTTAAATGACTTGCAATACCTAAATCTCAAAAGTTAGGGGGCCTTACATTTCGATCCTAGCATGACCTTTCTCGCCTTTGAGAAAGGTCCTGTTAGGATGGAAACATCAGACCCTCTAAGTTTTGATGTTTAAAAAAAATTTTTTTTAGAATGTACAGACAGACTAGGACCGGTCTGTAAAGTTTCCGCTGAAGGGTACCTGTGTCTGGCTGGCGTGAGAGTCCTACAGTCTGATGGGTTGAGTGAAGGCATGCAGAAGGCTATGCAGTCCATCCAAGGTACCACTGGCAGCTGCTGATTTCTGTCCTCTACCTCAAAGTCTCTTTCACTTGATTTGGTTTGTCGTTTAATTTTGCCGAATTTCTCAACAACAACAAAATTGAAATTCTCCAGTCAGTTTTCCTCGACTTTGCGTATGGAAAATGTAAAAAGCTGCATGCACGCTGTGTGATGCCTGAGCTGCTGTAGCCGGGGTTACAACAAGTTGTTCTTTGCATCTGAATGAAAACAGGGGCTTGATATATATTTAGATTGCTTCTGACTGGCATCCCCATCCCCCGCAACAAGTAGCTGACCTATTTGGGAAGGCCGCCATCTACTGACTGAACAGCTTGGGTCTCAAGAACCGGAGGTCTCGGGCTCAAGTCCCGTCCCAGTCCACTTTTCTTTGCCAACTTTTTTTTCAAGACGTTTGTCAAATTTCTTGAAGCTTTCCTTTACATTATTGCTTGATAATGTTTGTGGTAGCTCTTGCTAAAAAAAAAAACCCGTCTTCTACCCCTTTTTGCTCCATTTCAGAGTTGCTAGGCAACCATGGCTACAGCCTGGCGGACGCCGTCCTCCTTCACCTGTGCGTCCGAGACCTGTCCTGTTTCTCGCAGCTCAATGCCGTCTACTGCAAGTACTTCCGGCAGAATCCCCCGGCGAGGTACGGTCGTCAGGAAGATTGTTTTCATGTCTTTCCGTCGCGTCGCGGGGGAAGTTGCTGACCGTTGCTGACGACATGAGGAGGGTGGGACGTGAGGAGAACAGGCAGCAATGACCCAAGGTTCCCCCCTGCTCTAATGGCATTACACACAAGGCAGACACAACACACAAGAATACAATCTATCAATTTTCTTTTTTTCATCCATTCCGGTAATCAAATGTTTCTTACCGCCTTCTGTTACCCGAAGCCTTGCCCAAAAGGTATTTTCATTAGAGTCCCCCCCACTAACCTAAAGCAAGGTTGTTACTCCCCACTAAATTTGCCATTTGTAATCCTTGTCTGGAGTCTACCCCCTCATGGCCCTGCATCAAGTTTCTTATCATTTATCTTGTCCCGAGTATGTTTTTTTAGCCTTGTCTCAAGTCAGTGGTTTAAAGTCTCGCCTTGGGTTGTAGCTTTTGCTGTGCAGAACTAGAAAACAAGGAGGCCTTCAAAAAGAGGCCTTGATTCTATTCTGTACACTTCCAGTATGGATAAATATAACCTTGTAAATGTTTCTGTTTTGTTCTGTTTTTGTTTTGTTTTTACCCCCAGGGTCTGTGTACAGGTTTGCTTGCCTGGCAATGTAGCCGTAGAGATTGATTGCTTGGCCTACCGTAACCACGGCGACAAAGGGCTGGATGAAGCACCGGTGCCCAGACACACCATGCACGTGCAGAGTATATCACACTGGGCACCAGCCAACGTTGGTCCATACAGCCAGGCCGTTCAGGTGAGACAGCTCTCAGTTTGTTTTGACAAAGCCACCACTTGAAGTTGAAGTGACTGTGCTTTAAGCGCTCATGAGTACCGCTAGCTTTGGCCCCCATATTGGGAGGCTTTCAGTCTGTGTCCGTGGTGTGAATTTTTTTGGGAATCCACTCTCCGTTTGCAGATCAGTGGCCGGATTTTCACCGCAGGGACCTTGAGCCTGTGCCCTAGCAGCATGCGGCCAATAGAGGGCGGCATCGCACCGCAGTGCGCCCTCTTGCTGCGCAGCCTGGAGCGTGCGCTGTCGGCCATGCAGGAGGGCGCTTCACTCCGGGATGTCGCTGCCGGGGTTTGTTACGTCACCGACGTCGGACATATCGAGACGGCGAGAGCTTATTGGGACCATCACATCAAAACAAGAGTGCCGGAGGTTTGTTGTAAAGTAAAGAAAGGCACCACCATCGTGGGTCTTAAAGTTACTCATCGATAGATGTAGAAGTGAAAACTGCACATCACCCAATAATCATCAAAATTGCAAATCTCTAATCAAAAGGGACAAACTTTGTCTGCCTTTGAGAAAGGTCACGGCAAGTGTTTCACCACATTGCAGGGGTATACTATGTGTACAAGTGAGTCAAACCTTGCACATTTCGGACATCGGTGCATCAAACTGGGTCTTTGTCATGTATTGATTTGTTCTCTGCTGAAAATAGTCTTTCTTTAAAACTTGGACAATAGGAGTGCCCGGATTCGGAGGGCCTTTTGCGTAGTAAAACCAGAGCGTGCCCCAAATGGGGTGTCCCTGGCATGAAGTGGTTAATCAAAACTTGGTTGCTGAAGCAGCTTTACGAAATTTAGCCCCTTGGCCGGCAGAGTGCCCTGACGATGAACTGTCCGTGCGTTTTCCTTTGATCCGTCCACCAGAGCTCATCTACGGACGTCTCCCGGAGCATGCTGTGCTACGTCGTCGTGCCTCGCCTTCCCAAGAACGTGCTGGTGGAGTGGCAGGTCGTCGCCGCGCCAAGCTCCCAGTCCTGGCAGTGTGAGTCCACGTTGCGAGAATCTTCTTCTTTCGTGTCCATCATCCCCGAACCAGGTCATTATGCTTGGCCAGGCTCGTGCACAGTGTGACCTGGTTCAGACACGAGGAGATCCAAGTCCATCTGCAGTCGATTTTACCAAACCCATTATAACTTACGATCAATCGCGAGACGATGAGCGATGCACATAAGGCCATATGGCCATACACGAGCTACGATGGGTTATCCATCATAAGTTGAGTTACGATGCGTCGTGAGGCTTTGTGAAATCCACCCCTGATGTTTGCGCATTCTCTCTGGACAGATTTTGGCCGGACAGTGAAGGGCGATGAGTCGTCCACCGAGGTGAGGATGGCCCTGGACAAGGAAGGGAAGTCAGGCTTCCTGGTCTGCGGTGAGTTCTGGCTTGAGCCAGAGCGTTTGCTTTCTCTTGGATTCAAGCACAAAGAAATCCACCACACCCCCCACCCCCTCCTCCGAACCCCCCCCCCAAAAAAAAAAACGTCAATTTTTTTTCACCAAATTTACTTTACATTCCACAACCAGGTAGAATTGGATGACAAGTTTCTACAGGGAAAGACAGTTTTAGTCGATTTGTCACGGACGGATCTTTTGAGAAGGATGCTCTTGGCTCAAGGTTTCGACAAGCTGCTTTAAGCCCCCACTTAAAATGGCTGTAGCTTGAACAAAGTCGGAAGCTGTAAATTGTCGCACCAGCCTCTGATTGGGTTGTTCTGTTAGAATGAGACTCGTTTCTCATTCATTCTGGGCAATCCATTCAGTGCAAGAAGATTCACTGATCACCCATGGCTCCCAGCTTACACCGAGCTACTAAGATTGTGCTGTGTTCATGTTAAGCAGGGCTTTGCTCATGATATTTCTTTGTTCGGTGAACAGCTGAGCCACCATGGCCCAATTTGATAGAGCTGCTTAAGCACGCTGCTAAGCATGGACATTTCTTCCTTTCTTAAAAAACAAGATTGCCGACCTTATTTCATGTGAGACTTAAAGACCACGGAAAAGACTACCGGTAGTAGTGTGGGAAGGCCTCCAGTTAAGAACTGGATAGCTCAGATGGTAAGACCGCTGGTACACCAAACCAGAGGTCTCGGGTTCAACTCCCATTCCACTCAAAGTTTTCTCTTTTTGCCCTTAGGCATAATCAACAAGCCCAGCCTTGATTCTTTGTTTCCACTGATTCCCGTTGCAGACGTTAGCCCAACTGCGCTGACCGATCCACAGCTTATAGTGAGAGACCTTATTGGAGTCGTCAGCTCTCGTTTAGAGGAGCAGAGGCACTCATGGAACAGCGCCCTCTCTATGCGCATCTTCTACCGCCGATCATTTGCCGGGCATGGGCAGTTGTCCAGGGGTAAGTTTGCGGATGTGTAGCCTCTGAAAAGGTCCAATGTCAGGATTAGAGGAATAGTTGATATATATATTATAAGCCTTTACACACATAATGATTATGTACAGAAGCTTGTATGATTCTCCTGGCCCTAGACATTTGCACGTATCACAGAACTAGTCACAGAACTAGTCAGTGCAGGAGGACCGCACAGGCTTAACTTTTAATGCAAGAAACAATGCTTGTCCAAACACACACAGGCCGACAATTTATAGGTGTTGGCAGTAGCACGTCCCCAATCAGATTTTTGGTCTTTCAAAATGAGACCAAATAAAAACAGCCCAGTATATATGAAAAAACATAACCTAGAGGATCACAGGGAACCTGGTTTATCACCTAGAAGGTTGCATTGCATATTTGCCAGGATTCAGAAGCTGCATTGGTGTTTTGCCCCATCCTTCACCCTCCACCCCTCCCCCTCCACCCTCTCCCCTCCACCCTCTCCCCTCCACCCTCTCCCCTCCACCCCCTCCCCTCCTCCCCCTCCCCTCCACCCCCTCCCCTCCACGCCCTCCCCTCCACCCCTTCCCCTCCACTCCTCCCCTCTACCCCTCCCCTCCACCCCTCCAACCCCCTCCCTGTCCAACCCCTTCCACCCCTCCCCTCTACCCCTCCACCCCCCCTCCACCCCTCCACCCCTCCAACCCCCTTCCTCTTCCCCTCCATCCCTCCACCCCCCTCCACCCCTCCAACCCCCTTCCTCTCCCCCTCCACCCCTCCAACCCCCTTCCTCTCCCCCTCCCTCTCCCCCTCCCACCCCATCAATGCCTGCTCTAGCTCGTGAGCTTTGGTGTCGTTGGGGGCTTAGGATCTGGACTTAATAAGTCATTGGTTCTCAGGATTCTCCTCTCCACCGCTCCCCCCCCCCATAGTCCCTATGTGAATGATCTCCCTACACGCTGTACAGCTTAGTGGAGGGGGGAAGGACGATTAGGGTCCACATCCCGCCGAAGGTACAGCCAGGAAGGTCCTTATCGGATGAGATAACATTCTCCCGTGTCTCATAATCAGGCCCCGCACTCTGGAGATTTAAAACAACAACTAAATCTTCTTTTCTTGTCCGCGTGTTTTTCTTCTTTTTTTCTCCTTTTTTTCCCCCTTTTTTTTTTTTTTTTACACAGTGCTGTCTGAAGAATTAGAGAAGCTCCCTGTGGCCCGCCCCGCTGTGAGTCTGGCTCCTGTACTGGCCCTGCCCAGATCTTGCATTCTCACTGCACTGATATTCCTACAGGGGTAGCCCAAGGCACCCGACTCTGCCGGGATTTCAGCAGCCCATGGCCCCTCAGGAATGCACGGATCAGGCTGGAGCTCGGGCTTCCTCTCCGTCTGACAAAACCCGAAAATCCAAGTTGTGATTTGTTGCTGAAAATGACGGTTTGTTGTCTTGTACAGGGTATTCACCAAGAAACAGGGGCCGAATACTTGTCTAGATGCCTGTGACATTATAACGGGTAAGATAAAATATGACCGAAGCCTAAGCCCGAGCCTAAGCCTTCATTTTGGAAACAGCCTAAATTACCCTATTTTTTCTTGTTTTAATAATTATTTATGATGTAGCCAATTGCCACAAAGCAATTAGCTAATTTTTACTCAGCTTCAACTTAGAGGCTTTGGAATCTGAGTTTCCAAGTTGAAGCCTTGGTGTCAAAACCTTTTTGGACTCAAGATATTGCGTCGTTGTTAAAGTATTTAATGCAGAAATGTATACAGACCTGTATGACTGTGAGAGTTCGAGGGCGATGGCTTTGATCCTAGCAGGATCTTTTCTTACTGGGGCATCAGATTATTGGCAAATAGAAAGTTGGAAGTGGATTACTGAAAAGTGAACCGGGCTTACTTGCAGCATGTGAAGTAGACAAGAATATGCGCATGCAATGAATTGGGCATATTGTACATGTAGAGTGCAATGCATTTTATAATCATGTATGTTAGCGTGAAAACAAAGTGAGTCTGTAAAAGAAGAAATCATGACTTTAAGGGAAAACCCTTCTCCAAACACATTCTCCACGATGCAAAATCATATCATATCTAGAGGATTTGACCTTTGCAGCTTTTGGGTGGTAAAATCCTGTTCCACAACAGGAAAGAACAAACCTATTGTACAATCCTACACCCTTTGCATTGTTACTTCTGAACGTATTTGAAACCGGCTTTTAATCAGAAACTGGGTTTTTTCTTATCCACCATTGATGCTTTTAAAATCCCCCCCCCCCCCGAATGTATCCTACCGGTATGTGGCTGTCAGAAATAAATGAATGATGTGAATCTTTGATTGGCGTTGTCGTCTTGCTTGGTCTGTCTGATCCTGTCTGTCTGGCATTTACCCCTCCATTTACCCCCAGCCTCCCAGTGATATTCCACTACTCTCTGGTGCACTTTGGTATTCCACGGGTCGAACCTCTTAGTGAAGACAGGTCGAGGCTGGTCGAGCCCGCTGTCACAACTGTGCGGGGAACGGATACATCCAAGCCAGGGAGGCGTGGCACATAATGGTGTCTCCTATAAGTCACTGGCTTGTCGTCTGAACTCTAGTGGCATCATTCTCCCGTGTGCTTGGGGGGGGGGGATGAGGCAGCCTGTACAGATGATGCCGGCTTGTGTATGGCTATTCCCTATGCTAAAAAAACGAGACACTGACACACACACACACCAGCAACAGCCAATGTGCGACAGCCAATGTGCTCAGGATTTGGGTATTCTCTTTGAAAGTGAGTGGCTCTTAGCTCTGAAGAAAGCTTTTTAAAAAAAGTGGACCTTTCTCAAAAGTCCCTACGGGACTTTTTAGCAGCCCAGTTAAGTTACCATGGCTGAGTGGAAGTTTTCCACGACTCCTTTCGCCCTGTTAGTTTTCCAAATATTGTAGCAGTAACTTGACAGGAACGTGAGTTTACCGAGCATTCCCACGACTTGATTTCGTCATTCTTCCGCTCATCAGCCTCGATAGTTTGACAAAATTAAGTCCTGTGGGAACATGGCTGAAGGCAGAATGCCGGACAAAACAAATAGGAAGGGGCGAGTAACAGGGGAATGGATGACAGACAGAGGACAAAAGGAAAAGCTGGAAGGGCAAGATCAAAGGGGAGGACAGGGGTTTGGGTAGTGGAAAGCAAGTTGTGCATTCTCTGAACTTGTCTTTGTCGGGAAAGGTCCTGCTAAGAATCTTGACACAGGGTTCTCTAGCTTTTTGAAACAATTGAGTATTTCAGGTCTGTGGAGTCAGTTGGTGGTTTCCAAAGTGTTCAGCCATCTTTGCGTTTCTTTTCTTTCCCCTTCATGGTTTCTTCTGAACGAATTTCTTCGGTAAAATGTCTGGGGACACTTTGCACATAGGAGCTCTAGAATACCTCTCACGACCACAGCAAGTTCTGTCTGCCTTGCAAGTTTAGTTTCATCCATACTTTGAAAGCATGAATTGATGCATACCTTTACTCAAAAAGTTATTTCTTAACTAACTCGCCTGGTGAATCGCTCATGTGAAATCATCAAAAGCACTAAAAGATGGCAGTGTTGTGGGTTGGATGGAAATAATCAATGCGGCCAATGCTGGTGTCTTCTCCAAATCTAAAACAAAAATAGACTCCCTGACAAAAATACTTTGTCTCTACACAAACACAAAGCAATGTAAATTGTGCATCAGGAACATGGATATAACATGATGTTTGAGTCGAGGATGATGTAAATCATTGAGTGATTGTCCTGCTTGACGTAATAAGCACTGAATGTCCAGTGCTTTGCCCGATGCCTGATGAAACAAATTCAGGCAGCTTGGGCAGGATTCAAAACTGCGACTCCTGCTTTCTAGTGCGGATGTCATTTTTTTTTAAATCAGGCATCGGGTTAGCACTCGGCATTCAGTGCAAATTACGTCAAGCAGGGCAAACCCTCATTGAATGTATCAGGAAATAATGTAAATCCTCCCCCCCCCAAAAAAAAAAAAAAAAATTAAAATTGAAAAATAGACGCAAATAAATCACAGGCCAAGACTCGTGTGGCTTAACTGTCCCAAATACTTGAATTTTTTATTTGACTAGTAGTGAAAAATGCCAGAAGAAGCAGCAGAGAGCTGAACGTGATCCACTACACTAGTCGACAGGCTACTGCACGCAAAGGAAAAGAACAATTCCATGAGGCTAGATAACATGAACACATGCTGGAGGATGTCAGGTGTGAGAATAGGAGAAAAGCATGGAAGAGTTTCCGTAAAAGAGTGATTACTTGAAGGATGGATGAAATGGTTCGTCCTGCCATCGAAAGTGGTCCCCTCGATGTCTCAGAAGATGGTTCCCCCGCTTAAAAAGATTTGAAGAGATGGATCGGTCCTTGAGCAACCTTATGACAGCCTTGAATAGTGAAGCTATATTTTTTACCAAGTATGACATTTTTATAAATACAGTTGGTTTTCACTCTCTCTCTCTCTCTTAACCTTGATATAAACTTCGCAATGTCAGATTGATTAAGATCATAGATGTAGGTAATGATAAAAGCCATCAAGTCTTTACGAGGTGTACATTTCTTAATTATTACCAGTAACAATTTGCTGAATCGTAATGTTCATAAAATCTGACATGTGTCAATGATTATCTACATCTAAAACGCAAATTCTACAGAATTTCTAGATATTTTTTTTCTTTTGTATCATTATTCTTTTCCGAGGTAAATTGTTTACAATTTCAGAATGTTTCTTCTTTTTCTCTCTGTTTAAATTTAGCTAACTCTACAGCACTTTTCAGGGCAAAAAACACATAAGCAGGTAATGAAAACAAAACAAAACCAAAACAAGTTGATGCTCCTAATAAACTGGTCGTCTCCCACTAAAAGCAACCGTATAAGAAATAGATAACAAATCTCTCTAACGACTTTTTTTTTTTAAACATTCTCTACATAATAAACAAATATTTCTGAATTGAATTATTGCCTTTACACATGAAATCCAACAAACATTATCCCCCCAAATGGCATCCCACCTAAACACAGACTGCCACATTGGGCTGTCCTAACCTTGTGGGTTTGGGGTTATTTTTTTAACACAATGAATCAGAAATTGAGGTATGTCTAAATGAGGAAAGAAAAGAAACAAAAACCAGCAGAAAATGCAATCAACTTTCCATGGTCAATTTATATCCTCGGTTAACAGTGAACTAAATAAGTGAACTCAAAGTGCAGTATCTTTCTAGCAGATTCCAGACCAGAACAATGCAAATGCAAAATGTATCGCTCTTCTTTTTTCACCTCTTTCCCAAACTATGAAGAAGTGTTTGAGAAAGACAAAGGGAAAATGTTGATTTTTTTTTTGGCTCAATAATTATAGTACAATAGTGCCCACTTTTGACACAAACATTCTTTCTGGTTTTCACAGAAAGGCTTCTAGGTGTATAAATGACTAGTACATTAAATTGTGCCTTTCATTCGGGCGTTTTTATATATATATATAATATGGAGCGTCTTGACAGGTTGAACGTGTAGTCAATAGTTGGCTTTGCACAAAGCTTGTCAATATTTTGTTTTTTTGTTTTTTTTAATCTTACCTTTGATAGCATATAGATGGTACACTCAGGGCGTTTATAGCATTCTTTAGGTTACCCATTAGACTGTGGGAAAAAAGAACACCAAAACCCACACCCATATGTACAGGGGGTTCCTTGGCATATCAGCCTGCGATAAGACTCCATCTTGTCAGAGCCAAAATGGAGAACTGAGTGATAATCAGTCGCAATATTACATGAGCAAGATTGAATGAAAAATGCCCGCCCCCCCCCAAAAAAAACCTAACAGGGCAGTGGTTTCATCACTCCCCTCACCCCCCCCCCCCCCCATCTGAACTCTGCAGAAAATGAGGTGTACTTTCACTGAAACACGTCCTGCATTTGCCAAAGTCTTGCAATCTGCATGGGGGCGGAACCAGACTATATATGGATGATCCCTGACAAGCCATCGAGAAAAAGAAAATGTCTCTTGCTGCGATGGTACTTATTCCTTGGCACCAACAGCTACAGTGTGTGACTCCTGCCCCTATTTGCACGCCAGCAATGGCTGAAGCCAATGAAGCCCTCACCAAAAACCCCCAAAACCTGGAGAAATCAGAGACGTGTGATGATGCGTCAGCCGGTCAAATCCCAGTCAAAGCATTGACATCGATTGCTGCCTAACGGGCTGAAAAGATGAGATGAGAACAGACTAGGAGATGGTGTTGGCAAGCAGATGTAGACTGTAAAGCAGGGGCTAGACCCAGGCAATACCCGACCAACCAAATAACTCCAAAGAAGACTTAAAGAGAATTGCCAAACAGTCTTGCCACAAATAAAAAAAATAAAAAAACCAAATACAACAGCAACCAACCAGCCAACCAGCGGGATCCTTCTAAACGAGCAAATTTAGCACAGATCTCATTGCCGATGTGACAGTCACACTTACGATTTAGATTGCTGGTGAATATTCTGAGGCAAGAGATAGGCTTTACGCTAGCTGGTAGCCTGGTCTGAGCATAGGCCTATGATGATGAGCAGCTCTTACACTCTAGTTGCCTAACATTTTGCCCGGCAGGCTCGTAAAATATGCAGCCAGCCATCCTCCCCGACGACTCAATAATACATGCACTGGTGCGGGCCAACGAAACCCAATCTGAGCCGGTAAAATCTTAATTGAGATAGCCCGGCGGGCCGGTAGAAGGTGGAACCGAATGCCCGTGTAAGGCAGTCTAGGATCATCCACTTGGAATCACCCAGAAGATTCGTCTCGGGATATAGTCTTGCTGCCGAACCATACAGCACAGTGTCATGACATGTTTACATATTTCTGTTGTAGGCCTTCTGGTGTGTCGGCAAACACGGGCCAACTTTCTGGTGAGTAGCCCACCAACTAAAGGCCTTTTCACATTTCATAGCTATATCTCAGGGGGAATTATAACCTATGATTCATGCCGCACCAGTTTTTCTGAATCCCCGGGGGAAATGACTTCCCATGGGTCTCGCTGTCGGTTCGCACTACAGCGTCATTATCCCAGGAATGATGGTGACTTCGAGTGTCCGAACACCAGCATGAACTGCCCGTCTTGCTCACAGCACACAACTTGGGCTTAAGCTAAACCTGGCCTGGATTCACACTTGTTTCTATTTCCTGGGGTCAGCGTACTTAACCCCGCTCCCAAGGAGGGGTGGCAAATCCCTACGGGTCATGCTATTTCCCAGGCAAATTGCCTCTGTTTGCTCCGGTTATTTCCTGGGGGAAGTGGTGTCGTCCGAAGAAAAAAAAGCCCTCAGACGGTTGTGTTCTTCTGACTGACACTCGACAGGATTGGGGAAGAGTGAAAAAAAGAAGAAGAACATAATCAGGTGAACTATCTGGCGTGCGATTTGACTGACAGAACAACCACTTGGGTATAAGGATTACCTAGCCAGAGAGTAGGCAACAGCTAGGGAGGATTAAGGACATCACAGGGTTGTCCACAGCGGGTAAAAGTGAATTGGAGAGTTTAAAGATCCTATACAGCTGAGATTATCAACTGACAACAAAGTTACCTTTCTGAGGTGCGAGAGGTTTCTGTTCTGGGGTGGGGGGGGGGAGCATTAGGAATTGATTCATCAGATGGTGCCTCTCAGAAAGACCTTCCTCTTTAAACCTTGGCAGAATTGTCTTGTTTTAAAGTCAGTTCCTGGCATTCCCCAAAAAGTGATGTATAATTTCTGGGTGAATGTTTGCCCAAGTTGTTGGACTCTGACTGGTTCAGGCACGCTGACAACGCACTGTGATTGTGAGTACCGGTACATCCCATAATGGTTTCCTGGTGGCTTCGCTGAAGTTCTAAGATGTTGGTGTGCCAAACGTTTCAAAATGAACAAATAAACTTGAATCTCTTCACGCCTAAAATCCTAAGAATTTACATCCACATCACTTTCTTTCAATACTCCTCCTGTTGGCATGCCTTTGTGTGTGTGTGTGTGTGTGGGGGGGGGGATCTGGCTACTTAACAAGGGAAAGGCTGTCCTACTACTAGGCATGCTAGGCTGATAGCTAGGGGCTAGTTTTCATTTCTTTTTGTTTCGTTTTAGCTTCAACTGGAGTACAAAAGAGTCCTTGGAATGAATACAAAATGTGGCAGTTTGAGACCCTGTGATACTTCACACTGCTACATGTGGAATATACACAACAATACGCAATATTCAAAAAATGCTTGAAGGATCAACTCTCTAGAACTCTCTAGAACAATGTTGCTCCTCTTTTGTCTGTTTTACAATGGCCTGAAACTAGAGAAAGGTTCTAATCCTAGAGCGGTAACATTCCTCACTCGTTTATAGCATTATCACTATTTTTGCTTTTCTTTTCTTTTTAATAATCTTACAGACAAGAAAGGTTTGGTTTTTTAATTTCGGTTAAAATTCACAAACCAAAATATGAAAGTTTTTCAAATATTTATAACTTGGAGAAGTAGTCAACTGCAGCTACAGTCTGGTTTCCCAGACATGGTTTAGAGGAATTTGGTTGCGCCTATTACTCTTCTTTTTTTTTCTTCTTCTTTTCTCTTCGTTCTCTAAGCTGTGCACGTACCCGGTCATGAATAATGATCCCTTACCCCCTATGGAGACAGACATCTCTGATTGCGCTGACGCAGTGTGAGACCGGAGCAGGCGTTTGCCGTCATCAACTGGCACTGGGACTAACTTGGCAGTGGCATACAGTGATTCACAGCTGGCGTTGCTGTCTCTTTCTCTTTCTATTTTTTTTTCCTTTTCTTTTTAAACCAACCCCAGTCTACTCAAATGGATGGGGGGGCGGACAATTTAATGAAATACCTCAACTCCCTGGGGAGGAGAAAACACAGGCAGTTGTTCCTGTACAGGCCAGGGGTGATCAACCTCCATCCCAAAGTACCAATGCGTGTGTGCAAGTGTATAGACCCTCCCATTTCTGAGCAGGCTGAATCTTGTTTTCTTTTCTCTCTTTTTTTTCGGGCGAGGGGAAACTGGATTGGACATGGCCCGGAATGATTACTGGGAGACAATCCTGCACCGTAAACCACAACCAGCTCGACTGGATCGTGGCATTTCTTGGGTGATGCTAGAGCAAGGACAACAGGCTTGGACACAGTGTCAGCATCCCTCAGCCCCCAGCAAGGCTACAACATGGCCGAAGCCAATTCCTGACAATGCCACCGATTGGACATCAGAGGTCATCCCGCCCAACATGGCCGACGTCCGTGCCCCGACTAAGATTGACGCTGACAATCTTTGATTCAAAGATTGACATTGGCACTCGCTTCCCAGAATTCAAGCACTCTATGAACCTACAGATGTCAAATTTGTAATCACTGGGGCGTAAAAAAAAAAAAAATTCACCAAATTAAAAACCAGAACACAAAAATCCATTGCCCAGCATCGTGGCAGTCCATGTAAAAAAAAAAAGGACCACGATCTGAAGCAACACAGATTAAATTTCAAACCATTTCAAGTGTTCATTATATACATATACAATTAGAAATGTCAGTCAAAGACATCATCACTGAATACTGTCATTTACAGGTGGACTTGTGGGGAGGAGCAAAGAGGAGGAGGTTTAAAAAAAAAAAAAAGAAGAAGAAGAAGACGAGAATCTCCTCTAATCTGGAGCCATATAAGGATGTCCCGGCTTTGGCCGGCATCACAACAACGCTGACAATCAGCCCTTAGCCCAGATTATTCATTGTATAATAAAAAAACCACCAGAACAATTTGATCAAAAACTCCAACATAAAAAAAAAATCCTAAACGAAACATCGAACCCCCTCCCCTCATCCAGCCCCACCCCTCAAGAAGAGTTCAGCTTCTATCTTTTTTCTCACTCACAATCATTGTGACTGTAAATTCGTCCACACAAAAATCGACCAGTAGGTCTTATGAATGTTATATCTTTCAACAACATGAGCCGTCGCTACAAGCTATGTATTGTTACACCATTCACAACATTCAAGTAAATAGTTTGATAAAAATGTCTCCAAAAAGTTGTCGGCTATTCAGTATTTTTTTTCGTCCGTTTTTTTTTTTTTTTTTTTTTAAATCCATTTTCTTTTCAGACAACAAACCGCTGTTTTCTTTTTGTATCTATACTTTTTATGTACATCATTTTGTTAGTGTTAACGACCAAAACAAAACCCCAAAAGGCCAAAAGGCTCCTTGCAGAACTGGGCCCTTGACTTGAGCCATTGGTTCGCAGATAAAAACCAGCTGCAGAAATCAACGAGAGCATAGAATAACTTGCAAGAATTAATGTCACTCCGAACCATTCAGTTCATACATGTAACCCACACATCCAAGCCGTCACATAATACCTCTACTATTCAACAAGAGACCCTGTTTGTTTGTATTTTCTTGTTCTCTCTCTCCAATAATGGTTAAAACCACAAGTCAATGGTTCCTTTCCTTGTATCGACATGGCAATGTTGACTTTAAACACTGCCTTTTGGGTTTGGGTGTTTTTTTGTAAACCTAGGTTTATGTCTCAAAACAACAAATATTGCACATATGAAAACTCTACTGACAGGCAAAACCAGTTGACTGGAGAGTGGATCCGTCTGATTAGGGTGACACTGGGATGCCTGCAAAATGGCACAAAGCAGACGATGTGATCTGCTGTACAGACTGAACACAGGCGGCAGTCCGATGCTGCCGTGCACAATGCCAATGGGGGACGCTCCACCCATTGGCCACCGCCGCTTGCAACCAGGTAAAAGCCAGTAGCTGGTTCAGGTTCTCTCGGGGGGTTGCCCAATGAATATTCAACGAGCGAGCATGTATCACAAAACTCACTGAGTTGAAGGGAAAGAGACGGGCTGCCCGTTTGGTTTTTGTTTTTCCCCCAGAAATGTACATTGAAGGCCAAGCAACAGTCGTAAAGCAATGAACAGAAGAAAAAAAATTACAAATACAAAATACCTGGAAAATATATGGATACGTTACTAAGTATTGGTTGCACATTTACATGTAATGAGCATTGCCCAAGTACCAGTGTCTGTATTCCTCCTGAAGACCTCTTTCTATTTTGTTCTTTGGTGGTTTTTTTTCTGTTGTTAACAAATAGGACAGAATAAATGAATTGTGGCCGTGTAGAAAATGACTGATGAGTATCTTCGATGTGGTCGAGAACAACGGCAAACGGTGGATGCCCACCTGTTGGCAACGGGCCAAGCGCAAATCTCTCGAATGGCTGGGTTGCCTTGGCAACCAGAAGGTGCTGCCATGGCAATCATTATGATCCCAGGGCCACCAGAAACTGGACCCCACGTCAAGCAGGGGGTATGCAGCGTATTAAGTCAAGCGTGTTTGTGGTTGCCAGGGACAATTTTTTTCCCTGTTGCCATGGCATTGCAGCCCAAGCCACCTCCACCATTCCCCCCCACATATTTATTTGATATACTACCAAGTACCAGTGCTATTTTGGTAAGGATATTCAATGCCTATCAATGGCATGCAAAACAGTCTAGCGCCCACTTCTATTGACAAGCGACACCCTTCGCAAACACCTCCAAGTCCTTTACACGAATAAATTAAGTTATCAAACCCCAAAAAGTACTGGTCCTTTACTGTACAATCTGCATAAACCTGTTTATTTTTTATTTATTTTTTGTATTTTTTTTCGCTTTTAATGGCGGCCATTTTTTTTTAATAAAAAAAGACATTTTCAAAGAGAGTCTAGTGGATTTCTGAACGCACCACTCGACCCTCTGCACTGCTGCTGTCCGCCGTTTGCCACATATTGCACAACATAAACTATATTACACCAAGAACACCGTCCTCAGCCTGTACATGTACTTAAATGTCAGAAACAAATAAATAAATAAATAAATAAATAATTAAACAAACACAATACACAAAGGAAAATGGCAATGTTAAATATCAAAGACAAAGGCTGGGGTGTCTGCTAGACACGGGGATGTCCTATTTCAATTTCTGGCCACCGTTTCATTTCTGGACAACCCCTTATTTTGATTTTTAGAACAATCATAAATTGGACAGCCTTTTATTTAATTTTGTTTTGTTAAAAAAAAAAAAATAAATAAAAAAAAATAACGCAAAACCGTATTTTGTGTATTCTTTTGCTGCCATGCGATGACTACCGGTAGTGTGTTAATGGTCTGGTATAGACTATGCAGTCCAAAACAGCCGACAGCAATGGGATTTCTTCTGAATTGTGCGGCAAAAAAAAAAAAGATTATGAAACTAAACCAAACACAAACCATAACTGCTTGGAGGGGGCTTTTCAATTCCGCGTTGAAAGGCCTGATGCTGAGGGGGACAAAAACACACTCCAAAGCACCCACTTTCTCCATTGACTGAAATAGAATACACATGAATATTCTCGGCAGAGGATGGGTCACATTCAGAATTGGGATGGCAATGGCATTGAATTCCAGTAAACCCCACCCCACCCCTAGCAAAAGTTTCTCTTTACACCACAATTTCTCGCTAGATATACTGTCAACAATCCCTACTTTTATGAATAGGTCCTTTAAGCAAATCTTCAACACCCGAAAGTTTGAAATCTACAAAAAAACGGAAAAAAACAACAACCTGACTTGATCTCCAATAACTGCCCGACCTCATCCGGCAGTTATCCAAAAATTCCGCATGTTGGAAAAAAGACAGACCGGAGTGTGGTCTAACGGCCTAGATCTCAGGCGTAGCCCAGAGACTCTCATCATCAAGAACGACGAGCTCAGCTGCATTCTCGCCTCTTAATGTTCTCCCTGTGCTTTTGTTTCTATCGAGGGAGAGGCTGAGGCGTACGCCTTTTTTTTGAGAGCAGGGCCCGAGTGGCAAGATTGCATGGGTTGATAACCCCCTCTGCTCAGCGAGTTCTGTGTCTGTCACAGACAAGCTACGGAGAATCGCCTCAAGGTAAAAAAAGACAACAGCTCACGGCCCTCTTCAAATGCCTCACAGGGTCTAAGCATTGGTGGACGGCTTATTATCCCTTGGGGGCCATAGCTCACTCTTAGGCCACTTTTCATTTGTCTGTTTTTTTCTTTATTTTCTTCTTTTATTCCAACTTCTGGCTAAAATCCTCCGAGGGCAGCAAGCTGCTCCTCTCTGCTCTTAAATGCTGCACGACAGCCCTTCTCTTCATTCTTTTTTTTTCTCACGACCAAATCCCCGACTCCTTCCAACCACCCGACGGGGGGGGGGGGGGGGGGCCACTCACGCGCATCCCCTCTACTTGGGGGCGGCTCCGTTGGACTGCCAGGGGATGACTTCGTACGCGACCAGGCTGCACAGGAGCAGGTAGATGAGCCAGAGCAGGGCGAAGAATCCGCTGGTCAGGACCTTGGGGCCCTGGGGCCCGCCCAGCTCGCCGGCCACCGTCTTGGAGCGCCGCCGGATCATCAGCGTCAACACCGCAAAGACGGCCAGGATGGTGAAGAGCATGACGGAGAAGCCCAGCGCCCCGGGATCCACCTGGAAGCCGTCGGGCTCATTGAAGTTGGCGATGGCGGCTATCGTCCAGGCCACGCCGATGCCCAGGAACACGTTGACGGCGTTGCTCCCGGTCACGTTGCCGATGGAGGCGTCCGCATACTTGTCCCCGACGGCCGCCACCTTGCTCGCGAATGTGTCTGCAAAAGAGGGGGAGCGACAGATGGTCGTGGATAGATGCCAGCCAAATGCAGCTACTAGCATCGGATTTCCCCAATCACCAGAAATTGTCGCCTCTACTCTCGACCCGTTACCGTGTCCGCAATGGAGTGTGGGTTTGCCCTAATCCAACGCGTGCAATAAGCGCTGTATGCTCAGTGCTTTGCCTGGTTTAACTCAGGCAGCTCGGGTGGAATTCGAACCCGCGACTCTCGAGCAAGTGTCGTCACCACTCAACCACTGAGCTGGTCGAGGTCCCATGGTGTATTTGAATCTGCATCATAATACAACTACCCCAAAAATTACCCCTTTTTGAGTCATTTCCAAATGCCTGTACCAGTTTCATGAAATCCCTGTGGGGACCTATATATATATATATGCACCCATTAAAAAAATCCCTGTGGAGCCCTATTCAACCTATTGTCCTAGGTCTCCACAAGGCACTAGGTACCCGCCCACCCCCATCCACATCCCCGCACATACACGCACGCACGTCCCGTCTCACCTGGCACGCTGGTGCCCAGAGCCACAAAGGAGATGGCGGTCACGCTGTCCTTCAGGCCGATGGTGCAGCCAAAGTGGGAGGCCAGGTCGTTGATGAAGGCCGTCAGGACACCGATCATGACGATGGAGAAGAAGAAGCAGGCCCAGCCGCCCAGCTTGTCCGTGGGCGGCACGATGGCAAAGAGGATCTTCCAGAAGATGGTCAAGAAGTGCATGACGTAGTCGCCGCAGGAGGGCAGTTTCTCCTCCCCGCCTTCCTCGTCGTCATCCCCTGTGGGAGTCAGAGGTTCAAAAAAGTCTGTAACAGACTTCCGCCCGCCCCTCCCGCAATAGCGTACAATCAATGAGAACAAACTCACATTGGATTTCATCCTTCCCAGCACACAGAAGCACTTAATACTTCCGCATCATGCTTACGCAGCCTCATGCTTAAAGCATTGGTAAGATCGTAAAACAGAAATGTTCACAGATTTACATGAAACTTATACAGTTTGAAGTATGAAATATTTTTGCCTAAAATGCTGTATTTTTGGAGAAAAGAGTAAAAGAAATCGTTTACATCTCACCCCTAGATCTAAATTATTTTTCAGACAATACATAGAATGCTGCATTATTGCAAAACAAATGAAGTTGTTTTCACTATTTTCTCGAGACTCGGTTGGCAAGATTGAGCTGGAATGTTCACAGGTGGTAAACCATTCACTTTACCATGACAGTCACAAAGATCATTGAAACATAGATATGTTATGATGTTTGCATTGAGGAGAATGTAATTCAATGAGGTTTTGCCCTAGCTTGACGTGATAAACACTGAATGC
Source organism: Luidia sarsii (assembly GCA_949987565.1). Classification (NCBI taxonomy): domain Eukaryota; kingdom Metazoa; phylum Echinodermata; class Asteroidea; order Paxillosida; family Luidiidae; genus Luidia; species Luidia sarsii. Next base: position 11,055,152 of record OX465101.1, on the reverse strand, counting down.
TCAGTGCTTTACCCGGTGCCCGATGAAGAACATTGGGTCTTCAAGGTCGTGCAAAATATCAACCACGTTTGGTTTTGCCGAAAAAGGGGGCTAAAGAGAGACCCTCAAATGGCTCTACGTGCACTTGGCCGATGCAGCTATCCGAGGGATGGGTCTCCGGCCAGACGGCCAGCAGCGAGAGTCCGGGCCACATACCTGCGCTGACAGTCAACGCCTCGATGAACTGTTCCCTCCAGGAGGAAGTGCCGACGACCAGGGAGACGTTGGTCTTCTGAATCAGCTTGTCCACCGTGTTCTGAAAGAGAAATCAACGACAGCGCGCCGGGCGCAGAGGAACAAAGGGGTTAGAAAGAACTGGTACCCGGCCTCAGATTCAATTTCAGGATGACGATGGTTTTTTGGGCAGTGGCGGTGATGGTGCTGACAATTCAAGAAATGCATGCAGCTGCACCAGGTGCAAATCGACAGCCTCTTTGAGAGGTGGTGTGGCCCTGAAGATGAACTGGTTCTTACCAAGAGAGCACCATATTCGAGCAGGGCAATTTTTGAATGGCTCAGTGGAGCCATGATTCATAATAAATTATATGGTAAGTCTAATCCTCAGGCCTGCCAGGAAGGCCATTTAATCCTTGGAGGGCAGGAGGAGGGCATCAGAGCCTTAACAGAAAACCATGTTCACTTTGAGAGAGGTCATCATACCTGAGAG